>PVIW01005537.1:0-104699 GCA_004026585.1 Noctilio leporinus | reverse complement strand
GATTTGCTGATGATTGCCATTCTGACAGGTGTGAGGTGGTATCTTAATGCAGTTTTAATTTGCATCTGTCTGATGACTAGTGATGTTGAGCATTCTTTCATATGCCTCTGGGCCCTTTGTATATCTTCCTCAGTGAGTTGTCTGTTCAGGTCCTTTGCCCATTTTTTAATTGGGCTGTCTGTCTCCCTGGTGTTGAGTCACATTAGTTCTTTATATATTTTGGAGATCAGACTCTTGTCTGAGGTATCATTGGCAATTATGTTTTCCCATACAATTGGTTCCCTTTGAATTTTGCTGATATTTTCTTTAGCTGAACAGAAACTTTTCAATTTGATATAGTCCCATTTGTTGATTCATTCTTTGATTTCCTTTGCCCTTGGTGAAGTATCAGTAAACATATTTTTGCATAGGATATCCGAAAGTTTACTGCCTATATTTTTCTCCAGGACCTTTATGGTGGCACTGCTTATGTTTAACTCCTTTATCCATCCTGAGTTTATTTTGGTGTATGGTGTAAGTTGGTGGTCTAGTTTTATCTTTTTGCATGTTGCTGTCCAGTTCTCCCAACACCATTTGTTGAAGAGACTGTTTTTACTCCATTTGATGTTCCTTCCCACTTTGTCAAATATGAGTTGACCATAGAGTCCTGGGTTAATTTCTGGGCTCTCTATTCTGTTCCATTGATCTATACTGCTCTCCCTTTCTTAAAAATTTTCTGCAAACTTTTGTTCATTTGTTTTTAATTTCTTGCTGAATTCAGAATCAGTCCCTAAAATCTTCTTTAAAAAGTGCTATCAGTATTTTTGTTGGGATTTCATTACTTTAATATCAGAATAAATATCTTTAAATTTTCTTATTCAAGATTACATGCCTTTCTGTATCTCTCAAACTTTTTCCTCCCTCGGTAACATTTACATTTTTAATACAGATTTACACTTAATTTTTACACTTAATTATTTTATTAGTATTATGGATAGATGTATTCTCATTATACCTTTTTTTTAAAAGATTTTATTTATTACTTTCAGAGAGAAGGGCAGGGAGGGAGGGAGAAGGAGAAAGAAGCATCAATGTATGGTTGCCTTTCACCTGCCTCTAGCTTAGGAGCTGAATGGAGACCTGGCTTACAACCTGGGTATGTGCCCTGACTGGGAATTGAACCAGTGACCTTTTGGGTTCACAGGACAGTGCCAATCCACTGAGCCACATCAGCCAGGGCTCATTATACCTTTTAAATGCTCTTTTCTGCATATATAAAGTCTTTTGATTTCTTTATATCAATTTGATTCGCAATCATGTTGTTATTTGTAGACATTTCCAATTGATCATTTCTAGCTAAAGAACCATGTACTTTTATAACGTTCAATTAATATTTGTGTTTTATAAATTTATTTAATTACATTCCTATAGCCTGTAAAGGAGACTGCATTCTCTCACTCGTTGATGCCACTGGATCCCAGGATTATACAATAGAAGCAAATCTTCAGAGCATGCCCTCAGCTAAATGCCTGAGCAACTTTAAGGAGAGCAGATACTTTTATAGAAACGTAGCAGTGGACAAGGTGGCCTCATCAAGAGCAAAATTACAAAGTATCACCATATTTTTTAGACATTATTTTAATATAAGGTAGATTTATTTTTTAATTATTAATTTATATTGCCTTAAGTAAAAATATATAGTAAATGCAATGTAAACTGATAAATATGCTATTTGGTTTACATCTTAGTTTACATATATTTCCCATGAAATAATTTTTAAAAGTTTTATTCATTACTTTCAGAGAGAAGGGCAGGGTGGGAGGAAGAGGGAGAGAGAAGCATCAATGTATGGTGGCCTTTCACCTGCCTCCAGCTAAGGACCTGGCTGGAGACCTGGTTTCCAACCTGGTTATGTGCCCTGGCTGGGAATCGAACTAGCTCACAGGCCAGCACCAATCCACTGAACCACACCAGCTAGGGCAAAAAAATTTTAATGAAAGTACTTGTGCATAAATGCACATTTATAGGAACTATTCCATAAACTGATTCTTAATTCACTTTTTATTTAGAGATATATATAAATGAATGGAATATATCTCTTCATAAATGAGACCATATTTTAATAATGTGGTTTCAAAAGAAAAGGATTACTTGAAAG
Source organism: Noctilio leporinus (assembly GCA_004026585.1). Taxonomy (NCBI): domain Eukaryota; kingdom Metazoa; phylum Chordata; class Mammalia; order Chiroptera; family Noctilionidae; genus Noctilio; species Noctilio leporinus. The sequence goes on along the minus strand of PVIW01005537.1, from coordinate 102,562 downwards.
ATAAAAGGCAGTCCTAAGGTACATCGATGTAAATTAACCAATTGGTCTTTCCTTAGAAATCTATAGTCCTTATATGTACTAGGATTATTTTAAATAAATGTGCTTCCCACACTGGCTAATTGGTCTTCATATTTTTTATCATTTTTCTCTAAAACCTAACATTAACGTAAAATTACAGACTACTTTATCCGTTTTTGTAGTTCTAGTTTGTTCTGCTACTTAATTTCCCAAAGTGTCTACTTAGATGTTAGTATTTAAACCATTGCATCTCATCTTGGTGAATTATTATCTGTCAGGTTATATATGGTATGTATATACATCCAAATTGTTTTTTTTTTTAAAGTCAGGGTAAACATAAGTTTAGATCAACAAATCAATAATTTTGAGGAATCTAAAATATTGTTTAATTATTTATTTTCACTTTTAAAGCTCTTATTTTCATAAAATGTTGAAAGCATATTTTACTAACAGGCTTTTAACATTCACCTTTACATGAAATAATAAGATATAGTATATAAAAAAGGTGCATATAAAAGACTGCCAATTCCTGTTTCCCCCCTAGAATTTTCAACTGGTTGAATATAACTTATGGGAATGTGACAATAAAGTTTATATCATCTCTCTAAAAAGCATTGTTTTAACTACTTTTAATTAAAGGCCAAATATAATGTGTTAATCTCCAAGATGTAAACACTAACATCTATGCCAAGCACCTGCTGGATTATCTCTAGAAATCTGAGTTTATTTACTTAAGTTAAAAAACAGTTTCTATATTCCTAACCACGGTTTTACAATCAAAACTGCCATATTTCTCACATAATTAGATCTAAACATATCACTAACCTTCCAACAATTGTCTCCATGCCATTTCTTTCATATTCTTACAGTTGAAACCCACAACCAAACTCAAAAATTTTCTTTGTGCTCTGACTTTTGAAAAGCAACACCCTGTTATTTTCCACTCTTCCTTCCTTTCTGCTCCCCACATGCTGCAGAGTTACCTTTGGTCTTCCATGTCAATTAACCTCTGTCCAGAACATCCCTTTAATATTGTCTTTAACTCTTTTATCTTGATTGTTACATTAACCAGTTTATCTTGCTGGTTAGCCATGGAAAATAAAGTCTTTCCATTATAGAACTTGTACTCTCTTCTTACAAAGGTTGGCAGCCCAGAGGAGAAAGCTATACTGGGCCACAACTTCTTCCATAGCATCCTTCTTATATCAACTTGTTTACCGAATAAACACCTATCTACACAGAGGACGAATAAAGATACATTTAGTATGATCTTTCCCATGGAGTGCAGTTTAGTAAGGAAAAACAGTGGTGAATAAGTGCAGCAATTAATAGGTCCAATCAATGAATGAATTGATCTTTTACATGCATTTGATTGAGGTTCTATATGATGCAGACACTGAGCTAACTCCCAAGAAATGATCAAAAATAAAATAAGTATCGTCCTCTACCTTGTGGAATTTATATTTCTTTGAGAAGACAGAAGTTGAATGTGGTCATTTAAATAGCAAGTTAGAAACTACTAATTTATAACCTGTTTCTTTAGTGCTGAGACAACATTCTCATACTTTGTATTCTGAAGATGAATGTGGCCTTAAACAGAAGAATGCTTTGACCTACATTTTATGTATGTCAGTCTTCTGCTAATAATGACCTGAAATCACAGTGATCATTGCTTTCTGGCTATTCTTTGCTGCAGCTGCATCTGGGAGCTGAGCTGGGTTTCTTGGAGGCCTCCAACCATAAGGCCATTTGAAACTGTCATTTATCTTCATTCTGCATGGCAATATTTCATCCCACCAATATCCCCAATTCTTTGGCAAAGCATTCAAGAACCATTGTTTTGTTCTTCTTATTGTTTGTTTTTACTTATACATCTCTGGGCACTGGGTATTTTTATAATCAGTAGATGTGACTTGCCAAAGAAAATACAGAGTAATGACCAAGTTGATTTCCTGGAGGAAAGAAATCCCTTGGCTTCCAGCAACGATACTTCACAAAAAATATGTAGAAATTTGAAGTAGAAACAGTGAACCAGGCATAAACACTTTCATATGTATTATTTCCTTGGATTTTTATATCAGCCCCTTGGGAGAAGTAGAGCAGTTGTATGATTATATTATAGGGAAGAAGCTGAATGTCTCGAGATCATTGTCAGTAAGGGCGCTTTGGATTCCAAAATGAGAACTCTTCCAGTACAAAATCAAAGAGGAATGGGAATGAAATCAAAGAGGAATGGGAATGTACCTGGAGAAGAGAAGAATTCTGCTTTGTGTCAGGAACTATACTGGTATATTATATATATTGTCTCATTTAATTGCATAGGGGAAATAAGAGAGGTTCAAGGGTAACTAAGAAACTAATATCCTAAGGAGCCTTACAAAATAAGAATATAAGAATTCCCAAAAGAGATCCAAGTAGTAGATCCATCTGGTCATGTGTTCACATCTATTTGTGGTACTTAGAACCATGCTATCTGTGATTAAGTCTCAAAATTTTAGTATATCTCTTATTGTGGTGAAGACAATGAACAAGATATGAGATGGTCCCCCCATAAAGAAGCAGAATTATCTTCTGGAGGGCAGGCCCCTTGTAGTACAGAATTCCCCAACTAGGATCTAGGAACCCATCTGTATCCACATACCAGCTGGTGTTGTTGTGAGAGGCTGCATTCAGCTCCAGTGTTATTTTTTTCAAAACTCCTTCAACATGTTTGCCCATTTTATGATGGGTGATTTAGGAGCTCATCAGCCCACACTGTACTGAGTGTTTAGCTGTTTTTGACTAAAAACAGCATGACCCCTGTGCCCCACACTCCCCATTCACCTGATCCTGCCCCAGCAACTTTGTTTTGTTACTCCAGATGAAAAAGTCCTCAAAGGGAAACATTTTGCCATTATGGAAGAGGTGAAACAAAAAACAGCAGAAGACCTAAAAAACATCAGAATGATGTATTCAAAAATTGTTCTGAGCAGTGGAAAAAAATGTCTCAATAGGTATATTGCATCAGATGGAGAGTACTTTGAATATGTTTGAATATGTAAGAATAAACACACGAGCTTTATAAATAAGTTCAATTTTGGTGGAAGGTCTCCCTTCTTATGTGTGGAAGACACTAGTCTGGCAAGAAGACCCAGGTTCTAACCCCAGCTTCCCTACACACACACACATATGCACACATGTACACCCATACAGCCAACTGTGTAATTTTGAAAAACTTCCCTGAAATCAGTTCTCACTGTTTCATAGTCACATCAATATTATTATTATTATTATTTTTAAAGATTTTATTTATCATTTTTAGAGAGAGGAAGGAAGAGAGGCAGAGAGGAAGAGAAACATCAGAGTGTGGTTGCCTTTCACCTGCTCCCAGCCACAGACCTGGCTGGAGACCTGGCTTGCAATTGAACCCTGGCTGGGAATTGAACCAGTGACCTTCAGGTTCACAGACCAGTGCCTTATCCACTGTGCTGCCAGCCAGGGCTTAATATTATTATTTTTGCTAGTAATATTGAATTGACATTAGAGATACTATAAGAAACCTAAAGTCACTGATCACTGGGCTCACTGACTTCTAAAAATAGTTTAACTGGCAGAGACTAGAGAGAGGTTTGCTTAGGGGTGAAAAACTAATCTACAGCAAAAAGAAAACACATGTTTATTTTGTTTCCAACCCCGTGTTCCTTTGATGGCCTACAGGCAACTTCTAATCCTGATGAAGTAATAGTGGCAGGGAAATAATTCCCTGGTGCCAATTTTTGTTGCTGGCTCTGCAATCCATGTAATTATATGCACTATTTTCCTCTTCGTTAGCAATAAAGCTAATGACTGGGTTGGCTTCTCCATGAGCGTTTCAGCAGCATTCTAGGATTGCTGTCCCACTTTTTACTCCTGCACAATTCTGTGTAAACAGCAGACTAGCCACATGCACAGGATGCATGGATCAAATGTTTGATGGAGCTGATGAAAGGCCTTTCAACTAAATATCATAGCAAAACAATTCTACTAATTCAGCATAAAACTAGAATACAATAATTGCTGGTCATGAGCTCGCTATTGTTTTCCATGCAGAATTTCAAAATTGACCTTGATTTTGTTTGTCAGTGGTGACATCCTGCAAAGTTTCTTCCTTTGAGATGAGAAGAGCACTTTGCGTGGTGAGCAGACGCGCTGGAAGGCTCTTGATCTGGAAGTCCTGTTGATATTTGAGCCTCAGTAACTATACAACATCATTCGTTATTCTTTATCTTTGTACCTTTTCTCCTTTTCCTTCCATGCTTCTTGCTTTCATGCGTATCCTTGATGGGAGAACAAGGGGATGCTTTTCAAAAGATGAAGTATACTGGAGTTATAACATCCTTTCCACAGCAGGGGAACTAAATAAATAAAAAATTCTCTTTTTCAATATTGTGCTTCACTGTAGTCCCGGGAATGTTAATTAATTGAGAAATGCTGCCAGAGACGAAGATGTGAATGTTAGGCTTGGAAAATGAACCTGGAGTCACATGTGTATTTGTTAACAGGCAAAAGAGGGAAAATGCTTTTAAGAAGGATTGCTGAGTTTTTATAAGGTGTTTTCAAGACAGTTTGAATGTAAAAAGGTTTCTAGCCACTGGGTACATTTTTCTCTGTTCTCATTCAAAACAGCGGTTTTTCGAATGAATGACACCATCCGAAGATATTACATAATGCAATATCCTAAAAATAAAATGTCTGAACATCAAGTTTCCAGTGTCCTGAGGGTCCCAGGATGAGTGGGAAAAAAAGGCTCTGAAATAGGGCACAGGATTGAGAGCTGTAGAAAGAAAGTTAAAGCATATGAAGGAAGGCCATGAAAGCTGAGGAAGCACTTTTATCTGCTTATTTCACCTACTTTTCTTCTGGACGAGGAGCTTCAATTAAGCAATCAATCTACTTCCTCTTTGATCCCATAAAGTAGTTGTCTTTTAAAAATTTTCTTTAAAAATATTGGTTTCCTTACATTTTAAATTTATCTTATGATAGTGTTAACAAACTCACAAAGGGTTTTTACTACCCCATCCTTTTGAGGAAAGATTCTAAAGCCAGACATTGATATCTGCCAATTTCTCATTTGTCCCACGAACTGAGGTCATGCAGATTCATGCTAGAATGTCAACTCACCTGTCTTCTTTTATCTGACACCTTTCAATCCACCTCTCTGCTGCCAACTCCAGCCTACTTCCCCTCATACCCTTCCCTCAGCCCCTTTCTTGTTGTATTTCCTCCAAATATATCAGTATGAGATCCTGTGATGCTGCACTGCAGCTGGATATAATATAGGAAAAAGAGGAAGTGAATGTATGTAAACTCTCAGGTAGCAAAATCAATGGTAATCTTTTTCTTTTCTTTAACTCAAGTTAGCTATTTCTTGATGAATTCCTTCCAAATACCCTGTGTTTTAATAGTAGACATCTTTTCGTTACAAGATTTCTTCCCATGTTTCAGACAGAGTTTTCCTATTTTTTAAATCATGCCATGCTTTTTCCTGATGCTGTCTCCCAGCACCACTAATCCCCAGAATCTGTAAGTAATCCCCATAGAAGAGGTTACAGGAAGGGGAGAAAAGGAAACCAGTTAAGAGTACATTTTCTCCTGTCACTTTCTCTTTTGTTTCCCCATGTCTTGAGAGGCATCCATCTCGTAGACCTGAAGTTTGATGTCTTGTTTACAGAGATTTCTAAATAAACCTCTCCTATTATTTCTCCCAGGCCTCCTTTTTATTTTCCTATGTGGCACCTACATTAATTTACAAAACTTTGTTGAAATGGTATGAACAGACACTCTTCGCTAAGAACACCGAATAATAAGTGTAGACACTCTCTTTCAGGAGGAGAAGGCTATTTCTCCTCCCTTTGGGGTGTAGGCTGGACCCAGTGACCCTTCTCTAATGAAATGCCTGGGAAGGTAAAACTAGTAACTTTATGGGGGAAAACCCTATGTCTGCTGCTGGGCCAGGTGATCAGGGTTAACATAACAAGTGATAAGTCATGCTAATAGGATGAACCTCCCATTTAACATGATGAAAGTGTACTTGACCTTTGTGGTATTCTTCCCCCAAACCCCAAACCCCAGTATATTCATGTGAAAAATGTCATACAGATTTAAACTGAGGGACCTTTTACAAAAGTCCTTACTAGTATTTTCCAAACTTATCAAGGTCATGAGGGGAAAGAAAAAACTGCGCCACTGTCACGGATTGAAGAAGAGTAAGGAAAAAGAGTGATTAAATGCAGTGTGGAATCCTAAATTGGCTTTTAGAATGGAAAAGACATTAGTGGAAAAACTGGTAAAATCCAAATAATGTCTCTAGTTAACAGTATTTACCAATGTTAATGTCTTACTTTTGTTCAATGCATCATGTTTATATAAGATGTTAACATTAGAAAAAATTGGATGAGTAACATATGAGAATTCTCTGTACTATTTCTTCATCTGTTGTGTAAATCTATAACTCACAATAAGAACTTTAAAAAGAGAGTGGAATTATTTATTGGGTATAGATTTGTTTAAGGTCTGCCTCTCCTATGATACTATAAAGTCATAGAGGCCATGGAACATTACCACATACTTTTTTATTCCTGGGACCTAGAATTGTAATAATTCCTGGTAAGATCTCAGGAAATATTTGTTGACTAAATAAATAAAACTGTATGCTGAGGACTCATCTGATAGCTGCTATTTTCTGACTCTAACAGGATTTATACCCATGCTTGGGCAACACTCAAGACATCATAGGCACCATGTGAGGCCTAACTAAAAAATTTTCTCACAAGAATAAATATGTATCTTCTATAGTTTCCATTGGTCACATTCCATTATTTCTACTTTTAAGGCAAATTCCTCTCACATGTTGATGGGGTTCAGGATACACTACCCCAAAATATGGCACCTTGGCCTACTGTATATTTTAAGCTAAAGGAATTTGAGAAAAAAGATGAACAGGAAGAACTTTCTGATGTTCCCTGAAAACAGGTCATAAAGCCCTCATGTGAGAGATGCTTCCTCTATACCCAGCAGAAAGGATCATTCTTAACTTTGAGGGTGAAAGAACACAGAGAGAAAAATCTAAACAAACGAGCCTTGCTAGGTTTCCCCCTACTTTACTATGCTTAGCTCACCTTTAACTTATGACGTCTTCCAGAACTTTCCACCCTTCACCAAATCTAGCATAAAAACACTCAGCTGTAACTCTTTTTTCAAATCTTCATTTACTTATGCAGGCTCTTGTGTCACACAAAACCTATATTAAATAAATGTGTACATTTTTCTCTTGTTAATGTGTCATTTGTTATGAGAATCCCAGTTGAGAACTTAAAGATAGAAAAAATATTTCTCCTCTCCTACATTGTCTTGATCTACTTACTAAAAGTGAGATCTGGTAATCGTCAGACATTTGGAACCTTGGAATTTCAGAGCTAGAAATGCTCTGAAATATTCTTATTTTAAAACAAAACCATCAGTGAAATTCATATAAGCAACGAAAGTATATTTGCTCTAATTTTCTGGAAGGTGAACCCATGTGGCTTCCCCTTGTCCATTCCTTCAACCACAGGGCCATTTTTTCATTTCACTGACAAAGGACACTAAAGCCCTAGAGGGGAAATGATTTGGCCACATGATAGAGCAAGAGCAGAGCAGATTTTTGGGACACCTTTGACAATCTGATGTGGAGTCACTACCAGCCATGACAGTTACGTCAAGTCCTGTGTCAAGATTGAGGTAATGTGTTACAACAGGAACACCCTTAAAGAGGGGCTCGGAATACCCAAAACCACAAGTGTGGACCCTTGGATAAGGACTCCACCTGGACACCAATATGAACGGGGTCTCCACCCCTGGTGGCTGTAAGAACTCAGAGCTCCGATCACCCAATGCTCAAGCTTGGCTGTGCCAAGGATGTCGCTTAGATCCCTGCCACACTTTCACTCCAACAGGTACTGACACAGTCGCTGCCTAACTTAAGACTGAGGCCTGCCTGTGCACCTGCAGACACAGCCAGTGACGGAGACTTGGTCCTATGCTCACTCTGCTCATTTCCATTGTGTAAGCCCCTCTCCCCTCTGTGTGTAATCTGTGTATGACTCTATTGGCTTTTGGGGAGGTCTCTCCTAATAAACCTGGCATTGTGGAAAGACACAAACATGTATTACTTCTTTTGAAGATGCTCCCTGGCTCATAACACCAGCTATTATAGAATTTTTTACAAGGTCAGAAAGGCCAAACTTTCTTGAGAATCTTTCCTAATGAGTTTGGGATAGGTTGTTTAGATGCAAATTATGCATTTTTGCCCATCACATTGAAATTCTGATTTATTCTTCCTAAAATCAAAGACTTTTTTTTGACTGAGTGAGATAAGAAAAACAATGCATTCTATTTCTTCACTTCCCTCATGGTTTTCTTCTTTGTTTTATGAAATTTTTTATTCTCAGAGCCAAATATGGCTATGAACAGCATGAAGTCATGTTTTCGCATTTCAACTTTGTAAATTATATTTCTAATACCCTAGTTTTCATGATGACTGTCAGATTCTGTGAAGATATATGAGTTTCTCTAAAGCTAGGTCTACCCTGTGCATAATAAAGTGAAATGTCAAGAATGACATTCATATGAAGATTTGTGAGTCTCTCTTAAACTAGACATACCCAGTAAATAATGAAATGTAATGTCGAAAATAAAACAATTAATTTAGAGCCTGTGCTCAGCCTTAACCAGATAACTGAGAACAAAAAGAAATCACTTCAGGACATAAATCATGAACTGAAAGTACCAAAATAGGACATGGAAGAAAACTTACTTGCATGGGGGGCGTTCAGGAATCTGGCGTCTACTTTTGATTGGGTGATACATTCTAGATATTCATTTTGTAATTTCTAAGGGTTGAACGGGTGAACAGGAAGAGATAGATCACTTTTCCAATTTGCGTCCGGATGTGAATTGATAACATCTTTGCTGGGAGGAGCAGGACAGGAAAACAGGGCTGCTTTGTATAGGCTTTCTTTCTGTCATTTCAGAACACAGGACATACTTTCTACATGGCGAAAGAGTTCTGATACCTGGTGTCTACCTTCATACATTTGTCATTCCAGGACACCCTCCCTACGCTAATGAGACATTTCAGTTAAGGTCTTTTACTGCTAATGATGTCTAAAAACTAAAGGCCAAGTAATGCCTAGATCAATAGCTTCTATTAAAGGCTCTTTGTAGAGCTTCTTCCAATTTTATCTCCTATGATGTGACCTCTAATTTGCATAAGAGAGATACTACTTAAACATACAGGCAGGATTGATTGACTGAACCTAGCAAAGGTGGGGGAGAAACTGCTCATTTAAAACACATCCAAAGGATGGTGAAAATGATGAAGATCAGTGCTATAAATACTCTCATAATCCTTATTTCTGCTGATTCCTAAAATTAACCGCTTCAATGTATTTTCTTTAAGTTGGGGTTAAGTATCTCAAGGGGCAGTGAACAAGGTACCGAAGGCGAGACACTTAGCTACCTAGGTACAACCCTAAGGTTGCTTTGTAACCTTGGCAGTGGGGCAGAGTGGCCTGAAAAAATTGCTCCCTTCCCTTCCCTTCCCTTTCATTTGCTCCCTTATTCTCTTATCATCCTTTTGACGTTTTCTTTACTGGCCGGAGACACATGTCCTCTTTTTTTCTTGGAACTTTTCTTTCCAGATAACTCTCCCAACCTATATTTCTCTTCGTGGAATGTGCTGGACAGCCTTGTTATTGATACAATCAGGAAATCCTAGAAGTATTTACTCTTATCTCAATTGTTTCTATTCAATTTCTTTTCCCCAATGGTTTCTATTACCAACATTGAATGAGTGTCCAAGGTTTAGAGAGAGGACATCTCTGGGTAGAGCAGCATTAGACTGATATGTAAAATAATAATATCTAATACACACTGGCTGCTGACTCTGCGTCTAGTATTGGATCAAGTATCCACACAAGTCATCCGACTTCATTCTCACAACACCTTTATTAAGTAAACACCCAATTTGCAGATAAGGACACTCAGGCTTAAAGCAGTTTAAGCAGAAAGAGAAATAACACATACACTCAGGTGTTTATAATAATCACCGAAGAGTAGGAGTGTTACAAGACTGGGCTCCCAGGAACAAAGTCTAACAAACATGCAGGACGAACAACCAGGACAGATCTGATGCTCTGGGGAAGAGATGGGGGATAGGGAAGCCTCTGCTGAGGTGTTGAATGTTAGAACACACAGCTGTGGCAGCAAAGTGTGGAACAAGAGAAAGGCCGTGTTGGACACCATCACGATCCCCTTTCCATAGGCAGAGAGCTAGACCCTAGTGCACTGCTGCAGAAAAAAACCCTCATTTCCATAATACGCTTAGCCAGCAACAAACAAACAAAACAAAAGCTAAGTATAATGAGAATATCGTCTACGTAATCTCTCCGCTACCTCTCAAAAATCATCGAGTGCATCTAATTGATGCATCTAATTTGATTTCAGATGCTGGCTGCAAGGAAATCCGAGAAATGTAATTTTCAGCTTTCCAGCCTCTGCAGTAAAGAAATGCATCCTAGAAGGAGGTGGGATCAAATCAATTATAGTCAACACAGATAATAAGTGACTGTGACATAACATAGAACTAGGAATCAATGCAGCTGAGAGTACAGCTCAGGCCCACTTGCCTGCAAAGCCTGACCCTTGACTACTATATAATGCTGCCTCCAGAGATGTTCTGTATTTCCAAAAACAGCTTCCTGAGGGGACAGTCATTCATATGTTTAACAGAAAAAATCTTCCCAAAAGGAAGAAATAGAAAGTAGGGAAAAAAACCAATTAGAAGACATTGTCTTTTCTTTCTTCAAAGTTATTAGATTATCAGTAATCACTGCACTATAGACAGTACATTGTTTGACGTGGGTAAAAACATGGGTTGCTATCACATACTTTACATAAATTATGCCAACCTAGAGAATGTGGCTTCTTTAAAATAGTCCACGTTCAAATCTCATCAGGCTATGATCTGGAGGGAGGTGAATTCTTTTGATATTATTGTTATCACTTTATAGCCTTTGCAATCTGTCATTTAAACCCCTAAACATTTATTTCGGGAATTTTTGCCAGATTCCCTAAGTATCTTTAAGGCTCTAGGATGGTCATCCATAGTTGTCAAAATGCATTTGACTTCAGTACTCATGACATCTAGAGATGCGCTGGATACCTCTCCTCTGCTGAAGGAAGCGCAGGGAACAAACACAAAGAGGCCAACAGCAGGACACCCCTCTCCTTTGCCCTAGAAATTGGAAATGGCAGTTTACCGCTGCTGCTACTCCACCTGCTTTACGTTCTTTAAGGTAATCATGTTCCTTATGTTCTTATGTATCTTGAAGATTCTCTAAGCAGTTTTCTGAGATGGAGAACTTTTCCTTAACCTTTAAAATGTTATTATTGTCATTACAGCTTCAGTGGCTTTCCTTTCGCGGTACATATATTTGGGAAGTGTGTGAGAACTCTGACTTCTGGGTGTTCACAAGAACAGGGCATATTGCTGGTGGTTAGGATAGTTGATTTCTCTAGCCTTGAGTTAAGGGGCGAAGTTTACCATGTTATCCCACTTTCCTCAATCTCGTTCCTCCTCAGAAAATAGGAGACCCATCATTTGATAATATTTGAGTGGAATCAATATGCAAAAGGATTTCAGGACTCCTGTTTCACATGTCTGCCTGATTCTTTATTTTACCAGAAGTCACTGGAAAAGTCTTCACATAGATTTTGACCATAACAGTATTAATGAACCATTTGTTATATACACTGTTTTGGTTTCCTGGTTTTGTTCTTTATGGTAAAGAAACTATCAAGTCCAGTAAGACAAGTAGCTTGAGTTTGCAGAAGAAACCAAAGAAGACATTTGAGTGGCAGAAGCAGTTAATTTACTTGCAAGAAATGCAATTTATGTGTATTTGTGAAAACTAGAGTGAAAAAAATATCCACAGGAAAATTTCCATTCCCAGCTGGCTGCCACTTCTTATTGGTTTTCATAATAGCAGTGGCAGGATAATAAGCAGACTGCTAGAGAGTGTATAAACAAACCCTTCTGAGAAATCATCTCATGAAATAGGTCAATTATTGAATAGTGACCTTTAAGCTCCTACTTTGTGTAAGAAAGATGAGTGAAAAATGGGTCTCTTTTATTCTTTGGCATGTGTTTGTTGAAGTAATGTAAACAAAATCTTTGTATCACTATTATACAAAAGGACCTTATGCCTTACTTTTGGTTTTGGGTAGCCCCATGACCTTTATTCTTCAAGTAGGTGGATACCCAAGGGAAAATATAACAGAAAGAGGTAGCTAACAGTAGGAAACTCCTGAGATTCAACCTAGTAATTGCGTAAGTTCATTCAGTCCTGTCTGAACTTATCAACTAAACTGAAGTACTTTGTAAATTGTTTATAAAAATATGAACTTCTGAAACACAGACTCTCTTTTTTTCTTCTCATCTCTTTTTGAGGTAAAGCAAACATTTTTGTGACTCTTTCAATCCAGGCGTGGCATTAGGCCTTGTTCTTCCAGCTCTTGAATAGAATGTAGTTCTAGCCCTGGTTGGTAGCACAGTGGTTAAGGCGCCAGCCTGCGAACCCAAAGGTTGCAGGTTCGATTCCCCAGCCAGGGCACATAACAAGGTTGCAAACCAGGTCTCCAATCAGGTCTGTGGCTGGAGGCAGGTGAAAAACAACCATACATTGATTCTTCTCTCCCTCCCTGCCTCTTTCCCTTCCCCTCTCTCTGGAAATAATAAATAAAATGTTAAAAAAAAAAAAGAATGTAGTTCTAACAAAATAGGAACCACTTTGGTTGACGAAGTTGAATGGGCTGATCTATCACTGGCAAGGAACATTTTTTTTCTTTCTCCCTCACATTCCTCTGTCTTTGTTCTTTCCTCTAACAGTTGTTTAAGAGGGTGATTTTTCCAGATAGAGGAGTACTATCTGTTGGCCAATGGTGTTTCTTCCTTTGTATCTCCCACCAGATTTTAGCCTCTGGGGAATGAAGCAGACACAGCATCTTAATTATCTTCTTATTTTCCTAGAGCTATAATTTCCTTACGTACTTACCTATAAAACTAACAATCATCTTTACCCAATCAATTTTTTAGGTATAACATTTTTATTATGTTAGCCCCTCTACCAAGTCACTTAAGAAAGTATGACTTCTGCCCTCTTCAAATTTATTTCCAAAACAGCCACTCTACAAAAATATATACATACAGCATTTTTATATTTTAATTATTATTTCATCATTTTTATATTATTTTATTTTTATGGCATTTTCCCACTTATAATCATATTTGTTTCTATTTTTCCCACTAGATTTAGTTCAATGAGAGACCGTATTTGTGCTGTTCATCACTCTATAACCAATATTATACTAGTTGATTTTGTATATATCACATCACTTAAACATCAAAAGCAGCCTGTGATTAGGAACTATTTTCCATTTACTTCAATGTTAAATATCCTCTTTAAAAGTTACACACAGTAGTCAAGAAATGATTGATATTCAGAGATCTGTGACTCAAACAAATGCACATTCTACAACACCTCGCTGCTGTTAGAGTACTAATAGGGTTAAAAATCATGTTGAGTATAAGATGCAAGACTCTAGTTCACCTGTAATTCTGATTCTACCTTGTAGTATTATAACTGACAAAACTTATTTTGATCAAACATCAACAGAGATTAATAGCTTTATCCCCAGATATGACCCAAAGATGCTAAAGTGTTTAGATGAAAAGTATTACACAAATAAGCAGCATTATTTTGATCTAACATGATTATAAGTAGAAAAAGAACTGTGGTAGATGATTATATAACTTTGAAATTTTTATAGTTTTTTCTTGCTCCATTGGAATCATTTTACAACCTAGCTTTTTAAAATTGTGCGTTTTCAACAGTGATACCATGTGACTTTATTCTCTCAAAGAACATTTGTTATTTGTATTATTTGCATATATCTATACTTTTCATCATTGTAATGCCTTATGTTATGACATTAATAATTTTCATTCATTGAGTATTTATTATGTGCCACCATTCAATTGATAAGTATCCTCAGTGAAAAACATTAATTCTTTTCACAAGTTTATGGACTATATACTAACATTATGCTCATTTTTCAGATAAGAAGACTAAGTCTTATAGAATTTTCCTCAGATTCAAAACTCAGCTCAAATTTGTTACCAAATTGAAGAGCTTTTCTAATCATTCTTATCAAGTTAAATTCAGATTTCCCAGATCCCCAGATCTCACATTCTATCATTTTACACTGTAATTTTATTACTATGAAACTAACAACTGTGTAAAATTATGCATCTTTATAGGTTTGCTTTTTGTTGTTGTTCTTATCTTCCAACTACTAACTAAGATCCACAACCATTGTATCTCTAATGTTGAAACAGTACACCCACCAAGTTAACACTGAATATATGTTATTGAATGAATAAATGAAACAATTGACTTGGGAACAATAATTGGAGCTGAGAACTCAAATCTTTCTTCTAATCCAATTCTCTTTGTATCACATTATGCAAGATCCTACAAGGAAACCAAATTTGTGCATTTTTAGAGTTTAGGATTTGAAATGCTGAAATTTTTTTTGTTTGTTTTATTTATGCCTACATAGTTTCCCTTAACTTATATGGGATTAACAAGGTTAGGAGGGGAAGTTTTCTTGTTTGATTTTTAGGATGGACATTTTATTTTATTTTAAAATTTTTTAAATTTAATTTTATTGTTGTTGTATTACATCCATCCCCTTTTTACTCCCCTCTGTCCCCTTTCCCACCCACCCACTCCCCCCACAAAGTCAATCCCACTTGTTGTCCATGTCCATGGTTCTTCCACACTAGGTTCTTAACTAAACTGCTCCCCTTCTTTGCCTCTTTCCCCCCCCACCCACCCACCACCCTTCAGGAGGGGAAGTTTTTAATCTGCTAAAAGAGTACAAGGACTACAGGCTGACCCATGCTCCCCCTTGCAAATCTGTCTCCTTGCCAAGAGCAGGTATCTTCATTGGACAATAAGCTATCATCACAAAGTTCAAATTACTGTACTCTTAAAAATATATTATATTTTCTTTCAAAATTGCCTAAAAATCACACATTTCCTCTCCTTTCTTTCTTTATTATTTATTTATTTAAAAAAAAAGATTTTATTTACTATTTTTGGAGAGAGGGAAATGGAGAGAGGCAGAGAGGGAAAGAAACATCAATGTATGGTTTCCTTTCACCTGCTTCCAGCCAGGTACCTGACTGGAGACCTGGCTTGCAACCTGGTTAGGTGCCCTGGCTGGGGAATCGAACCAGTGACTGTTGGGTTCGCAGGCCGGTGCCTTATCCACTGTGCTACCAGCCAGGGCTTTCCTTTCTTTAATTTGTTGGGAATAGTAAAAGCTTACTCTGTGCCTGCATAGACCTCTTTGATATGGTTCACCCTCTTTGAGTCTGAAAATTGATCTTTGATGAAACCCTCTTGGCTCATTTTGCTATAAATTAGAAGAACTTAAGGAATGAGAGCTCGAGAATTGAATTTGAATTAGAATGACTTTTAAAAATATAAGTCAATTAACTAAGAAGGCTACAGGGGTAAAATCATTTCATTCATGACCCTGCCCGATGGGGTTCTAGTGGCTCCATCAATCAGCTTCCCTGCTTCATTTTTCCAGCAACCTGTACCTACAGGGCTGAGACTGGGGGCTGAGTTGCAGCTAGAATTTGTGTGGCTCCTCTGCAGATATGCTTAGTGAGCTATATTAGCAATGGATGCCACAGCAGGGCAATGGGCTTTAGAAATTCCAGTTGGAAAACACTGTATTTGTGCAACATCGGCCATAGGAGCTGCTTTGGCTTCACCCAGTACTTATTTTATTTTAAAATTCTTGTGGGATGAAAGTAGGAGTCATGCATTAATTTATTCATTTGATCAGAAGAAAAAATAAGAGTCATGGCAGGAATTCTCAGGAAGTGAATTTTATAATATGATCTTAAAGTTGTCATGTGGTGACATGACTTTTTCTAAATAAGAATACATGCTTAGAGAATTCTACATGCACTACAAGCAAACTTTCTGTCATGGGCAATAATGAAGTGCATGTACTTGGAGTGACAATTTTAGGAAGAGTACAATATGGTGGGTGCCTAATCCAGGGGCTGGCATAAGCCTACATGGTCTCAGAGCCAAGTTAAACCTACAGATAGGAGGGAGTATATTTCTCCAAGGGTGGTATGAGGTAGCATAACTATGACCATGAACCAGAATTACTGTTAACAAGAGCTGATTCAGGGAATCAAATTCATTTAGAGTATTGAAAAAAAAACCATTATTTTTATTAAAGACCCTTGGTGAGGATGATGATGAAGACTTCATTCAAAGGACTACTGCAATGGGGGATTTGCAGTAGAAGAGAGAGACTGAGCTCCACTCTAAATACAAGGAAAAGTGTGACTTTATAGTCATCGAGAAGGGTAAGCATCTATAGTTTAAAAAATTACTAAGAGGAGCTCTCAGGAGTAAGGGGATTCTAGTAAAACAGACTGGATGGGATTCTTGTTGAAGGCAGGCCAGGGTGATCAGATATCACCTGAGGGATGGTAGGAAATAAGGAGTTTAATCAGATATTACAGATGATCAGATATATAGGGTGAGGGATTCTCATTAAACTGACTTAGCAAGATTCCTTCTCCCTGAACAAGGCCCAAGGACAGGGTCAAGTCAAGAAAGAGTTCATATGTTCAGCTTGAGTAAACTTTGGATAAGAAGATAGTGTTCATAAAGGTCAAAGTTATAATTATGCAAAGACCACAAGGAAATGTTTTACAAAACTGAAAGCCTGTATCCTGAAATGCCATAGATTCAGAAGTGAGGAGTGGCTGTGGATAAGACCCCGCCTGCACGCAGAATGGTTGGTGGCATGTTCTATGTATGTGATGTCCATCATGTGTTGTGAGGGTGAAAGTGAGGGTAATTGGATGAAGAGAACAGGACTAGGTGTATTGATGAGTTGCTCTTAAAATGAAGGCTCTGTGAAGCTAAATCAAAGTGAAAAGATTAAATGAAAACTGTGCTTTTCTATATTGTGAGACTTTTGGCATCCTACCAGCTATCATCAGCCCTATCTAATTTTTTAGTCAATTTTTTAAGCTACTAAAGATGTGTTTTGAGAACACTCCTAAATAATTCCTATAGCTTATTCTTTTTCTGAGGATTACAAGGGTGACCATAACTTTCCTAATATTAGCTGAATTCATGCATTTTTAAGACTTTTCTAGGTACTTTCTTGCCCTTCCTCTTGTTTGATCCTTGGAATAGTCATGCATGGTGTGTGTGTAGGCCCTTCTGTTTGTATTAATGTTCTTTCCTCCAGATTGGAGAAATAGAAACACAGAGAGATTAGTTGGCATGGCCAAGGTCACACAGTTTGGAAGTAGCAGAGCTTAAACATTAGGCTTCTGAATCCAAGTCTTGTGCCTTAAAGTAATATTTATATTGGAATATTATCCATATAAAGAGGATGTTATTTTTTCATGTGTTAGAATTATGTCACTAAAAATAGCTGGGAAGTCTTTAATAATTTTCCTACCTACTTACTCAAAAGATAATATGCATGTTTTTTGTTTGATACATGCTAAGAAGTAAAACATGCCCCCTTAGAGCCTGCGTAGCTCCCAAATACTGCCTATACAATTGCACTCGATTTTGAAAAGCATTTTCATCTAGGCTCAGTACCCATGTAACCACTTAGGGTTAATTTTGGTTAGTTTAGATGGCTGGAGCCCAGGCTAAGGAAACCATGGCCAAAGACGAAGACAAAGCCCTTGTAAGGAAAGGTGGAATTTTTTGTGCTTTAGGGCAAAGTACTGTCTCCCTGGTCCTGCACTGCAGACTTGAAGGAAAACTGCACCAAAAATCTGGCTGATAGGTTGGTGGATTGGTTCATTTATTCATATATGGTCTCCTTCATGCTGAGCACTGTGCTAGTCAGAGGGCATTCTAAGAGGGACAGCAATTACCTGTCCTTAAAAAGCTTAGCATTCGTTGTTTGGTGATATGGAAATGGGTGCAGTATCATGATACTAAACAGAAGTCGGAAGTGACTGGTAAGTCACGCAGTAGGGATAGGGAAAACAGCACAAGACATTAGAACACAGATGCTGAAGTCAGGATGTCAACGTTCAAATGCCATATCTGCAACTTAACAGGTTGTGTAACTTTGGGCAAGATATTCAATGCCCCTTTGCGTGAGTTTCTTCATCTATAAAATGGGTATGAATTTACCTCCCAGGACTAGTTTGAGAACTAAATCAGTTAGTATTCTTAAAGTGCTAGGCACATAGTAACCATTAAAGACAATTTAGTTAAAAAATAAAAATAACAATTAGCAAAGGCAGGAGCTAAGATGGGGAATAAAAATGAACATTTGTTGAGTGTTTATGAATGCCAGGTACTATATGGCACTTAACTAACTTTGAACTGTCACAGTCAAATGAGTCAGTGGGTTTATGATCTCCATAATGCAAAGCTTCTCAACTTTACACTATTGACATTTTTTTCCAGTCTTTATTCATTTTTTTAAAGATTTTATTTATTATTTTTAGAGAGAGGAGAAGGGAGAGAGGCAGAGAGAGAAAGAGACATCAATGTGTGGTTGCCTTTTACCTGCCTCCAGCCACAGACCTGGCTGGAGACCGGGCTTGCAACCTGGTTATGTGCCCTGGCTGGGAATCGAACCAGTGACCTTTGGGTTTGCAGGCCGGTGCCTACACTACTGACATTTGAGGATGGATAATTACTTTCCGTGGTGGTGGAGGGCTGTCCTGTGCATTGCAAGATCTTGAGCAGTATCCAATGCTTCTACAGCACCTCTCCCCTCAGTTGTAAAAGTAAAAAATGTCTCCAGAGATTGACAAATGTGTCCTGGGATGCATAATCAACCCTGTTGGAACTGCTAAAGTCAGGACAATGTGGCTGGAAAATGTGAAGCAATTTTTCCAAGGTCACACCACAAATGAAGGTAGAACAGCAGTGGGAAATAGGTCTGTGTGACCTCTGTAAAGACAAGGATTTAATGGATAATGCTCTGTAAAGGTGAGGACAAAACGAATAAGCTTTAATAAATTTTCTAGTCTCAGGCTGTAACTGAATGCAGGTTCGGCTGCCTGCTGCGATGAAAGCCAATACTTGAGAGGTGGGTGCTGATGTAAAAGGAAGTGGCTTATTAGATGCCAGCCATCTGGGAGATGGGGACTCCTGTCTCACAGCCCATCTCCACTTCTCAGTGTGGAACAGAACAGAAATCAGGGGAGGGGATGGCAAAGTTCTCTACGTGCAGCTGAGCACAGTCCATTCTGATAAATGTTGCTCTGGTGTGCATATACAGGTTCAGTATATCCTGACTTCATGTC
The DNA here is from genome assembly GCA_004026585.1 of Noctilio leporinus. Taxonomy (NCBI): domain Eukaryota; kingdom Metazoa; phylum Chordata; class Mammalia; order Chiroptera; family Noctilionidae; genus Noctilio; species Noctilio leporinus. The sequence continues at coordinate 83,088 of PVIW01005537.1, read as the reverse complement.
ATCCTAGCTCTATGGCTGAAGGTCAACAAACCTCCTGGAGCTGGAATGCCTGAAGGTCAGGGTGTGTATCTTTTGAAATGAGTTCCTAGGATGCTTATACAGGCATGCTGTTCATTACAATCTCATGTTATTCAGCATTTACAGAAACAGTGTCAAAAAAATGATGAAGTGGGTTATAATTCCCCACTGTTACGATTTTCCATTGTTGCAAGACTGTGAAAACCACGCTATAGTGATTGACTTGATTATTCATTTGACTGTGGAATAAACTTGATCAGATATGTGTCTGTTACATATCATGGCACATGGATTGAGGGGAGGAGGAACTAGAAAGTGAGATACTATAATATCATCCAGATAAGAAATGATGAGGATATGAACTACAGCCAAATAAAACAAAATAATAAATAAAACAACTGCAGAGTTAAATTTTTTGAGATTCTTCACTATCTTATTCATTGTATAAAAATACCTTTCTGACTTTACTTTCATGGCCTCATTGACAGATACATTTTAAAAACTGTTATTTAGCTCTTCTTTGTAGAGAAAGTGGCTCAGGTCTTCACAGATTAATTGCAAGTGCACAGGGTCACAAAGATGGTCAGTAGTTTTGAGGCCTTCAATTTAATCCCTGAAATGCCCTATCTCCTCACACTTTCTTCTAATCTAAATGATCTCCCACTACCTACTGCAAGAGAATGGATATTTACAAAGCTAATCAATACCAGTTTAATGTATCTGCCTCTGTCTGCTCTACTTAATGAAATGGCTCTACCCTGAATAGCCTTTTCCAATAGGCAAGATTATGATCCTCTCAACCATGTCTGGTATTACTCCCTTCTTCCTCTTTTCAGTTACCTCCCTGCCCACTCTACCTTTCTCATCATCTCTTCCTCTCTCCATTCAGTGCAATATAGATTGTGCAAAGCACACTGAACTTAATAATCATAATCAACAAAAACAGCTAACATTTACTGAATATTTGCGATGTGCCTGGCACAACTTGAAGCTCCCTGCATCTATCAACTCATTTAATCCTCCCCACAACCTTATGAGGAGTATATAATTCTTATCCTCATCACACAGAGGAAAAGCCAGACATTACTTACCTCCCAGCATTATAGGAATCAAATAAGTTAATGGATGCACTAGCAAAATGCAAAACACACAGGTTTGAGCTGCTGTTATTAATTCATTTTTCTGATTTCATTATCCAACCAAGTGAAATCTGACAACTCTAATCTAGGCCCTTAAAACCTACAAATAATAATTGGAACGGAGAGCAGATGCTTGCTATTTAACCAGGCTTGTTCTAACAAATAACAAAAGCTGTGTGGTTCCTGTTTGCTTAGTCACAAATGAATTTCTATCCACTTTAAATCAGGCCAGGCATAATTAGGATTAAGGACTAACTGGACTTGAGAAATGATTCAACATAAGTGTCATCTATCTGGCCAATATATCTGTATTAAAAAAATTAACCTGAATGACTGAAATACACTGAACTTACATATTTGATTTGTGTTCACTACTCAAAATAATGAGGAATGGAATTGGTGAGAAATAAACTTTCCACAAGAGGCTAATTTTGTCATCTCACCAGACCTTATCACAGCAATTAAGGCTAAGGACAGAAATTGGGCTAAAAGCAACATACTGTGGCATTGTAAAAATCTGACCTTTTCTTAAATGTCTATATTTCATCTTCCTATCCACCCCGTATCTTGTCTCACATATATCACTACTATTATTAAATATTGTCTTTAAAGCTAGCAATTTCCTTTTCACACTCAAGTTAAGAATGTTTGTGAAAGTGGTTCACTCAGAATTAGCACAGAACTCCTGGAGGTCAAATTCCATATTCTTACCTCTCTTCATCCTTTCAATAATTCCTTGTTTCATTTTTCTCTTCTGTGCTTCTAAAATTCTGTTTCTTCAGAATATTCAGTTTCAATTGTTCATTGTCTTTTCTCACTTCTCTTTTCTTTCTTCCCCTTTTCTTTTCTGTCTTCTCCTCTCCCTCCTCTTACTCTCTCTGTCTCTCTTGTTTTATTTTTTCCCCATGGACCCAAGTGCTATATTTGTCTAGATAATATTCAGACTTAAATGCTATACCATCTTTATAAATGTTCTAATAGTCCTCAAAATAATAGATGCTTGCCTCTCTGTGCTAACCTATACTTTGATTCCTCTGGTTGCAATTAGAAAGATATTTCAGAACATCAATAGACCAAATTCAGTGAACTGCTTTTACTTTTCTCTTAATGCTCCATTCAACACATTCCAAGAAACAACTGTATTCAGGTGTTTGTCAGAGGTGGGATTTGTCATTGTTCTAAGATGTCCTGTCAGGGCTAGCTTACTGAAAAGAGTGCATATGAAGGATCCTCACTAGTAGTCTATGGGCAACTTCTGTAGGCAACTCTCATATCTTTCATCCTCCTCCTTGTGCAGAAATTTAAAAACACCCAAGAATAACTTGTTTTGCTTTGTTTGCTTTGCTTTGTTCAATATTCAAAGGAATGTATGGTATTTTTCTACAAGTTGTTCGTTTAAGCACAAACATATAAAGATAAAGATAAGTATGGTGGGTGATTAGTAGATATCAATTAATCTCTTAATGTAGAGAAGCAGCCTACCTTTCTGGAAAGGGAAATTACTTATTTATGAACAACAACAAATAGTGAAAATTTTTAATTCCATAGGCATACATCAATATTGCTGTAGGATGGTGTGATGAAAAAAGATTCTTCCCTTTAACACTACAATGTTTAAGCTAGCTATATTTGTAATTTGCTAGGCAACCCCAAAGGGATGGCAGGCAGAATTTTTAACCAAGTTATATACACAATTAAATTTACTAATTTAATCTTAAAATCTGCTCAATAAACATATTTCCACTCTTAAATTATATTGTCAACATCAATTTAATCCCTCAAACTATCAATTTCATCCATCAAACTGGAAACCTGAGTTCACCTTTTCTTCTTTTTTCATGACCTCATTTAAGCTATCAAAACCTTATTGTCACCCATTCTTTATGGATCACTGAGTATGCGGAAGTTACAAAGTCATCCCCCTTTTCCACTCTCATGGCCACTGCCTTAGTTACCTCTCCCATAAGCTATTGCTACACTCACCCCACTGGCATTCTGCCATTCAGGTCCTCAGTTTCCCAATTTTATCTTTTATCCCTTTCCTTTTTTCCCTCTCTAGCATTAGCTTTTTCTAATGCCTTCTTTAAATATTTACTGAGTTTTTCTCTTTTAAACCTTTCCACATGCTGTTCTTCCTTCTCTCCAGTTCCGCTCATATTTCATGCCTTAATGTAGATGTCATTTTTTTTCCTGTTAATTGTCCTTTATTAGCCACTCTCTTCTGCAAAATCAAAAATAAAATAACTCTGAAAATCCAGACATGCTGGGTTAGGAAATGTCCATAATATGTTCAAAAGGGCTTTCTCTTTTCTCACCACCCCTGTTCTCAGCCCAGGTGGCATACTCCTGGCCTGCTGACATCTTTGTATATGTCACATTAACTGGTGACATTTATGAGGATAAAAGTAACTTTTTTGCTCTGGCTGGTGGCACAGTAGATAAGCCACTGGCCTGAGAACCCAAAGGTTGCTGGTTTGATTCCCCAGCCAGGGCACATAACCAAGTTGCAAGCCAGGTCTCCAGCCAGGTCTGTAGCTGGAGGCAGGTGAAAGGCAACCACACTTTGATGTTTCCCTCTCTGCCTCTCTCCCTTCCCTCTCTCTGAAAATAATAAATAAAATCTTTAAAAAATAAAATAAGTAAAAAGTCACTTTTCTTGCTTGTATGTACTAAGCATACAATAGCACATGCGTAGCATAGAAGAGTATTCAATAATATTTGTTGACTAACATGATAAACAGCATTCTTTTCCCCATTTGTTATTTTACATTTTAATGTATTCACTCAGCAAACACATATTATGTGGTATTGTTTGAGGCACTGGGATAGGTACTGGGTTCTAAGTGTCCTGTCATTTTTCCTGAGTTCAGGTTAACCTTTGTCTAAAAGTGTAAGTCTTTCCACAAATTGATTCCTACTTGTCTAAGTATCATTTACTCTCTCTTCCATAAGCACTTGTCCATTAACCCATTCATACCAACCTCTATTTATACTTATCAGCCTATCTACTACCTAAACATTCATTAATATTCATAGTTCTGATTTTGATCCTTCTCCTTGTTCAAAATTAAAAGCAAATTAATAAATTATAATATATTGTACTTTCTATAGTATGATCATTTTGTATTCATTCATTGAATAAACATTATTTGTTAACTGGGTCTGTACTATTTACTGTGTTCAGTGCTGTGGGTATGTGAATTGATACATCATAGTGTGTCCTCTTTTGAAATATGTTCTCAGGATTCTTTTACGAAAACACCATGGTTCTAATTTACTTCTGGACTATCACGGTACCAGGCTTATATAAACTTGAAATAAAGGTTAAATAAACACAGTCCATGACAATCAGAATTACTGAAAGTAACAATTGCTTACCACAGAGAAAAGTTGCCTAAGAATTTCCTCTAGAATGTAGCAGAGCAGAAAGCTTACTCTATCCTGTCTAGTTTGTTACAGTGTGAACTCCACTCTGTCTGCTCTTATTAGCACATAGCAGTGTCTGAATATACTAGTACTCAATAAAAAATTCTTCCATGAGTTAAAAGCTAATTTTCTGTCAGATAGTTATGTGACTAAAAATAAATCAACTCTTTCAGCTTCAGTTTCTTCATCTGCAAAATGGCATAAAAAGTTTTAACCCGCAGCTCTTTGTGAAGCTCAAACAACTTAGACTTGTTGAATGCTGAGTTATTAACATTTGCTAAATTTAAAGTCATGTCTCAAGAGTAATAACCCCAAGTAAGGTCAGCATGATTTTTGGTTCATTGAGACAATTTAAGTGAGCACACTGTCCATCTTCTGCATAGCCTCTTCATTTTCTTTGCTCAGAAAATGTATACAGATAATTGAAAGTAGATTATGTTTCATGTTCCCTGTTCCACTTTCTGGAATCCCTAAATATGGGTTTTTTGGCAAGGATGTTCCAATGTATTTCATACATATTCAGTCAGGATTGGTAGGGACCATTATAATTATTTCATTCTTTCTCTTCTGAACAAATGCAAAAATCTGTTAACAATAACCATAACTTAACGGTCATCAAGCCTCAGCTTTAATATCTTTGCTACTGGAATTTTTGTCATGTAAATTTCATGGACTAAAAATTTACCTTTTCTCAGTTTGTCTATCACTCCCAAGAATTTTTCTTGTCTTATCTTCTAGAGCTGCACTGGAAATTGTGCTTCTCAATTGGACCATTCAGACTTTCACTGTCTTCAAGCAGTTATTAATTCATCAGATGTTTTTTCATCCAGCTAAGTGTTTCTTGGTCCTTCAACTAGTCTTATTCTCATACCATATGGCTCCTGAATTTTCTGGTATTCTGATTATCTTTTTTGCTAAATCAGATTAAATTCTACTTTCTATGTAGTATTCTCTACATAATTTGCAGAGCACAGGACAGAATGAAATGAGTTAAAAACTACTGATAATGTCAAGACAGCAACAACAGTGCTTTAAACCAACCGCAGTTCTCTGAGCGCAGGATCCTGTGCAACTGCACAGACTGCACACTGATGAAGCTGGCCACGATTTGGTGGAGAAATTGCACCTGTACAGCTTCTATGACACTTCAGACAGGGAAATGAATCTTACTATATGGTCACATTGCAAACTGCTATTTTCCTTTGTATACGGAAACATAAATTCCACTTAGCTCAGCAGTCTCCTGTTGCCACACTATAATTATTAATAATAGTCCTTTGCAATCTCACAGGTACTTATTTGAATATTAAAGTATACAGATACCTTATCTTTAAATGCTAAATTATATAGGTACCTTATCTTTGAATGCAGGAATCAAATTGATAGTTTGCTCCATATTACCTGGGCTTTTAAGGTAAAATACATATTTGACTGCTTAATAAATATTGATACTGGCCATCATGAGAGATCTTAGGAAAGTTTGATGCATTACCAAGTAACACAAAATTTCATAATGTTCTACATCAACTTCTATATCTATGCAAAAACACTTGTTTCCATTCCTGTACTTTCAGTTCAGCTCATATATTCACACTCATGAGAATTTCCTAGACTCTACCATGTGGAATGATCAATTCTGATATTTTTTGTGTTTTTCTATAACTTCCTTGTTCTTATCTATTTAATGAAACTACTACAATTGAATAACATTTTTGTTTTAATGAGCTCATTTCACAATTAGCCAGTAAGACCCTACTGGACAGGTATGTTATTCATGTGGGTGATCTACATCATTGTGGATTCCTAACACATATTGTGGAATAAGTATGTGAAAGCAAGGGAAGCAGGTAATAGTTTGAGTTTCAGTTTCTAAGGAGGAATTATATTTTTATAGTTCCTATATAATATACATGCATATATAATTCAGGAATTTTGCAAAACTCGTCTGCTTGTTGGAGAAAACTGCACTACAGCAAGTTAGGACTCAAGTTTGAATAGAATCTTCTAACCAGGCTGAGAGGATTCTTAGAATAATCATCATAGTAGAAAGGCAGATAAAAAGAGCACACAAGTAGAAACCATGAGCCAAAGTTCAAAGGCAAGCCATGTGTCAATTTTAGAGGAACATTAGCACAGTATCCAACACATGATAGAAACTCAACAAGTCACAGTTCTCCCACTCGATTTAATTGATGCTGTCATATTAATCAAACAGTAAATCAATCTCATAGTTGTACTATGGAGTAAATATATTTCTAGAATTTTATTTATCAACTATTGGTATTACCCTAGGAAAATCATTTAGCTTCTCTGGGCATGAATTTTCTTACCTATAGAATTATATAATCAAGCCCTGCCTAGTAGCTCAGTGAATAGACACTGGCCTGAGAACCCAAAGGTTGCTGGTTCAATTCCCAGCCAGGGCACATAACCAGGGTGCAAGCCAGGTCTCCAGCCAAGTCCGTTGCTGGAGGCAGGTGAAAGGTAACCATACACTGATGTTTCTCTCCCTTTCTTTCCCTCCTTCCTGCCCTTCTGTCTAAAAATTAATAAACATCTTTTTTAAAATTATATAATCAAAATTTTAAAACCAAAATTTCAAGCTTTAAGATTCTTTATTCTGTGGTCTTAGTGATGTTGTTATACTATAGGGTACACACCTGAGGTCTATGATTTATTTATACAGGGCTTTTAAAGTCAGAAAGAAAGTTAATCATAATATAAAAGGCAAAACAGACTCATGCATATATGGGACTTTGTAAATGTCATAGTAACATTAGAAATCAGTGGGAATAGGGATATATTAATTAAATTGAACTGGAACAATTGGCTTATATATGATAGAAATAATAATGGCATCCACCTCATGCTATTATACAAAAGTAAATTCCAGATAGATTAAGCCAAAAATTGTTAAGCAAAACTAAACTTTTATTTTTATTTTTAATTTAATTTAATTGTTGTTGTATTACATCAATCCCCTATTTTCTCCTCTGTCCCCTTCCCCACCCACCCAATCCCTGCTAAAGTCAATTCCACTTGTTGCCCATTTCCATGGTTCTTCCATGCTAATTCCTTGATGAAATGCTCCCCTTCTTTGCATCCTCCTCCCCCCTCCCATGCTCCCCTCCCCTCTGCCCACTGAAGGTCTATTCATTGTATACATGTATCTGGCTTTGCTTATTTGTTTGTTTTCTTCATTATTGTCCTATAACAAGTGAGATCATATGTCTCACTTGTCTTTCACGGTATTTGTCTTTCATGGACTGACTGACTTCACTTAGCATAATACTTTCCAGTTCCATCCATGTTGTAGCAAAGGTTAGGAGTCCCTTCTTTCTTTCTGCTATGTACTATGTACTTAATATACTTAAGTATATTCTTAAGTACTTTATTTTTCTTATTGCTATGATAAATAGGATTTGTTTTCTAGCTTCTACTTCTGATGTTTCATTACTGGTGTACAAAAATGCTTTTGATTTCTGAATACTGACTTCATATCCAGCTGTTTTGCTAAATTTGCTTATTAGGTCAAGTAAGTTTTTGGTGGAGCCTATTGGGTTTTGTATGTACACTATCGTGTCATCTGAAAATAATGACACTTTTACTTCCTCCTTCCCAATTTGGATACCTTTGATCCCTTTTCCTTCTCTGATAGCTATGGCTAGAACTTCCAAAATGATGTTGAACAGAAGTGGAGAGAGTGGACAGCCTTGTCTTGTTCCTGATCTTAGGGGGAAAGCTTTTGGTTTTTGCCCATTGAGTATGATGTTGGCTTCAGGTTTCTCATAGATGGCCTTTATGATGTTGAGGTATGCTCTTTCTATTCCCATTTTGCTGAGTGTTTTTATCATAAATGGTTGCTGCACTTTATCAAATGCTTTTTCAGCATCTATTGATATGATCATATGGTTTTTGTCTTTCATTTTGCTGATGTGGTATATTACATCTATTGATTTGTGAATGTTGTACCATCCTTGCATCCCTGGGATGAAACCCACTTTATCATGGTGTATGATCTTTTGAATGTATTGCTGGATCTAGTCGGCCAGTATTTTACTGAGAATCTTAGCATCTATGTTCATCAGAGATATTGGCCTATAGTTTTCTTTCTTAGTTGTGTCTTGACCTGGTTTTGGGATTAGAATAATATCAGCCTCATAGAAAGAGTTTGGGAGACTTCCCTCTTGTTGGAATTTTTGGAATAGGTTGAGAAGGATAGGAGTTAGTTCTTCCCTAAATGTTTGGTAAAATTCACCTGTGTAGCCATCTGATCCGGGGCTCTTGTGCTTTGGGAGATTTTTAATTACTTCTTCAATTTCACTAGTTGTTATTGGTCTACTCAGGATTTCTGCTTCTTCTGGATTCAGTTTTGGTTGGTTATACATTTCCAGAAATTTTTCCATTTTCCCCAGGTTGTCATATTTCTTGTCATATAGTTGTTTGTAGTAATTTCTTATGATTCTTTGTGTTTCTTTTATTTTATTTTTATTGTTGTTGTATTTTAATTTAATTTTATTGTTGTATCCTTTGTATTTCTGAAGTATCAGTTGTGATTTCTCTTCTGTCATTTCTGATTCTGTTTATTTGGGTCTTCTCTTTCTTTTTCTTGATGAGTTTGGTTAAAGGCTTGTCAATTTTGTTCATTTTTTTCAAAGAAGCAGTTCCTGAACCTATTGATTCTTTGAATTGTAGTTTTAGTCTCTAAGTTAATTCTGCTCTGATCTTGATGATTTCCTTCCTTCTACTTGCTCTGGACTTTGTTTGTTGTTGTTCCTCTAGTTCTTGCAGCTTTATGATTAGGTTGTTTGTATAAGCTCCTTCTATCCTTTTTAGGTAGGCCTGTATTGCTATGCATTTCCCTTTGAGGATTGCCTTTGCTGTGTCCCATAGGTTTTGGATTGTTGTGTATTCATTGTCATTTGTTTCCAGAAACTTTTATTTCCTTTTTGATCTCATTGTGTACCCATTCCTTACTTAAAATCATGTTATTCAGTCTCCATGAGTTAGAATGTTTTTGTTTTTTTCCCTCGAGGTTGGTTTCTAGTTTGAAGCCATTGTGATCTGAGAAGATGCTTGGTATGAGTTCAATTTTCCTGTATTTGTGGAGGCTTGTCTTATAACCTACCACGTGGTCTATATTGCATGTGCATTTGAAAAGAATGTGTATTTTGCTTCTGTGGGGTGAAAGGTTCTGTATATATCAGTTAGGTCCATTTCCTCTAGAGTGTTGTTCAATGCCACAACATTGAACATCTTTCGTGTTTTATTTGGAAGACTTGTCCATTGTTGATAATGGGGTATTAAAATCCCCTACTATTAGTGTGTTGCTGTCTATATCCTTCTTGAAGTCCTCCAAGATTTTCCTTATATATTACGGAGCTCCTATATTGTGTGCATATATGTTTACTAGAGTTATGTCTTCTTGATGGATTGTTCCCTTAAATATTATGAAATGTCCTTCTTTGTCTCTTTTTATGGCTTTCATCATAAAATCTATTTTGTCTGAGATACTTCAGTCCTTTTTTCATGTCCATTTGCTTGATATATATTTTTCTATTCCTTCACTTTCATTCTGTGTCAATCTTTTAAAGTTCTGAGATGGGTCTCTTAAAGATAGCATATACGTGGGTCATGTTTTCTTATCCTTTCAGCTACCCTACGTCTTTTGGTTGGTGCATTTAATCCATTTACAATTAAAGTTATTGTTGATTGATATTTATTTATTGCCATTTTTCCACTTTGTACTTGTGTTCTTCTTTGTCTCTCTCTGTTTCTTCATTTTTTCAAAGCAGACCCTTTAGCATTTCTTGCAATGCTGGTTTGTTAAAGATGTATTCTTTTAGTCTTCTTTCATCTGTAAAACTTCTTATTTCTCCTTCATCTTGAATGAGAGCCTTGCTGGGTAGAGCATTCTTGGTTGCAGGCCTTTGTTTCCCATTAATTGGAATATATTTTGCCATTCCCTTCTGGCTTGTATTGTTTCTGTTGAATAATAATTTGATAGCCTTATCAGAGCCCCCTTATATGTTATTTGCTCTTTCTCTCTTGATGCCTTTAGGATTCTCTCTTTGTCTTTGAAATTTGCGATTTTAATTTTAATGTGTCTTGGAGTAGGTCTGTTTGGATTTATCTTCATTGGAACCCTCTGTGCTTCCAAAACATGAACAACATTTTCACTCATCATGTTAGGGAAGTTTTCTATCTATTACTTTTTTGAGCAGGTTTTCCGTTCCTTGTTTCTCTTCTCCTTCTGGTAATCCCTATGGTATGGATATTATTGTGTTTCATGTTGTCTTGCAGCTCTCTTAAAACCTCTTCATTCTTGTTCAGCCTTTTTTCATTCTCTTGCACTATCTTGGAATATTTTTATACATTGTCCTCCAGCTCATTGATCTGATCCTCTGCTTCTTCTAGCCTGCTGTTGATTCCTTCTACTGTATTCTTCAATTCAGAAATTGTATTCTTAATTTCCTCCTGGTAGTTTCTATATCCTTTTTAATGCTGGTGTAGTTCTCAGTAAGTTACTTGTAGTTCTCTGGAGTTCTTCATATTTCCCCTGGAGTTGTTTATAGTTCCCTTGGAGTTATTTGTAGTTTTCTTTAAGCTAGCTTAGCTCATTGAGCTTCTCTATGATCATTATCTTGAATTCCGTATTTAATAATGTGCTTGCCTCTGTTTCATTTAGTGATCTTTCTGGAGATTCCTCCTTTCCCTTTGGTGATGGACTGTTTCTTTTTCTCCCCATTTTTAGGTTTCATTGTAATCCAGTCAGACTGTGATCAGTTGCTAGGCTAAGGAACTGCTAGACTGGAAGGACTGATTTAGTTGTAATCCTATTAGTCTGTGATCCACCACCAGGCTCAGATGCAGATTGGAGTGACAGACCAATTCAGTTGTAAATCAATAAATCAGCTACAAAACTCAGAACCTGCTGGGCTAGACAGAGAGATTCAATTGTAATCCAATGGATCAGCTGCCAACTCAGGTGCAGCCTGGTGGGACAGATTCAGATATAAATCAATGAATCTGCGATCAGCTGCCAGGCTCAGGCACCACTGGGCTAGGCAGCAAGATCCAAATATAATCCAATGAATCAGTGTTTGGCCACCAGGCTCAGGAGCTGCTGGGCTAGACAGCAAGGTTCAATTGTAATCCAATGGATCTGTGATTAGCTACCAGGCTCAGGTGGTGCTGGGCTCGACTGAAAGATTCTGTTGTAATCCAATGAGTTTGTGATCAACTCCAGGCCCAGGGGACACTGGGTGGGACAAACCAACTCAGCTGTGAACCAATGAATCCATAATCAGCCACCAGGCTCACTTGCCTGGCTCACTATGCTGGGCTGTCTGACACAGCTGTAAGTCAGAGAGTTTGTAATCAGCCACTGCTGGGCGAGATGGACTGACTCATTTGCAAAGCAATGAATCCATGATCAGCCACCAGGCTTGCAAGTCACTGTGAGGGGCTGATTGACTGACCCTGCTGTAAGTCAGAGAGTTTGTAATTAGCCGCCAGGCCCAGGTGCTGCTGGGCAAGGGATATCTGTTCAGGTGCCAACTGCAAAACTATACTTTTAAAAGAGAATGTGGGAGACTATAAAAATGTTCTGATTAGAAAAGATTTCTTAAACAAGGTAGGAAAAAATATAACACACCATCAATGAAAGTATAAAGAATTTGACCCCATGACAAACCACACTGGGGGAAGGTATTCACCATGCTTTTAACAGTAAAATAGCAGCCAGTACATGTAGTCTATAAACCAGTAAGAAAGAGACAAGCAACCCGCTAGGTAAATGGGTAAAAGATATAAACAGAAGGTAAAAACTAAAGCCACAAAGCCATGAGAGGATGTTCAACCTCATATTTTCACACCCATAAGATGTATAACATTACAAGTCTGCTAACACTCAGCATAGAGCAGGATTCAGGGAATAGGGTATATAAATAGAGAATGGTATTTTACTCAGGTAGGGAGTCCAGGTGGCCCAACAGTGATTTTGGGGGAAGTTCTTTAGGGCATTGTTACTTTAGACAAAGATTGTTGGAATATAAATAGGAACTTAACAAATCAAAATTTTAACAATAGAGCATCTAAGTCATTGAGCTGCAGAGTTGGTAGTAGTTCCTGAAGTTAATTACTTTAATAGAGAAAATGTGATGTAGCAAAAGAGGTAAAATGTAGTGGTGAAAAATATTTTACCTTTGTCATTGTCCTACCACAAAACTCTTAATTTTATACTTGCCCTCAATTTGCCTTCTAGGACCTTATGCCACTATTTTGCTTTATTCCCTTGGCATGTTTCCAGTAATAGCTCTTTCCCACTGGCTTTGGTTGTATTACTTGGTATTTTTCCTGCCTGAATGTTAAAATTAATATATATATATTCATACTCATAACATGGATATAATAGATACCTCTGAACTCCGCTCAGAATTTTCCCTCTCTTGTGATTTAGTTTTGCTCCTATTTTTTAAATTACCCATCCCATGCCAGTTTTGGTCAATTTCTGACCTTTTCTGGCACAGTTTTGGATGTGGTCCTCTGGTTCTTGAGCTTAGGACCCAAAATAAGCAGTTTACTTTGGGAAAATATAAGAATTTCAGACTGATTGGAATACTTTAGATCCATAAAAGAACAACTTGAAAGGTACAGTGGTGTTATATGGTGAGTGACTTGATAATTGACTAATAATGATTTTGCAAATACTTGTTCCACTACAGCAAAAACAACACTTTGGGTGAGTCATTTGTTTTTGTCAACTCATTGTTTTACTTTGGTGTTTTAAATCCAGTGGCTACTTCTGCCTGATTTTTCTTTTTCTTTCTTTTTTCTTTTTATTTCTCTGCTTCACTAAGAAAACAAGATTTATTTTCATCCTTCAGGATTTATCTCATTCTCTGTGACCCTTCCACTTTCTTTAATAAATTCGATAGCTACATTACTTGTTTTTGTCTGTACTGCCAAGACACTTCTGTGTCACTGCTGACACCAAGGATTTTTGGTCTGATGAGGTGCTGCTGTATAAAAATGTTTTTCTTTCATGACATGAATGTGTATCCCTGGGTATTCAAATGGAATTAGGCTGGCTCGACTGAATCAGAGCTTGTTGTAAAGTACTGGAAAAAATAACCAGAATTTACATGAAGAAATAAAATCCTGGGGTCCTACAGACCTAGAGTTTGAATCCTTGGCTCAATTATTTGTAGGAACTTAGAAAAGCTAATTAGCCTTTCTTAGTTTTATCATTAATATGTGGGAATATTGCCACATGTTTTTAAGTTTAAGATAGTATCAAACATAAAGACATGTCAGCAATTATATAAAACAAATATGAGAAATCAAATGCAATGCACAAATTAATTATAAAAAGTATAAACAAGTAGGTGTTTTAATATCATGCAAATTTAATAATGCTAATCTTGTAAGGTCTTGAAGATTTTTTCATAGACAGCCCATCTGTAGGTATGTATGGTTCATTGCAGGCATTCAAAAATCAGTAGCTATTACTATTACTGAACTGACATCTTGCTATATCTAATGTCCTTTCAATAGTTCTGTACATACTTGTGGGGCTATGTCCTCCCAGATAGTTCTGATGCCAAGTGCTGACTTTTCTTGAACTCTGACCAGTGTCTCATTGTCCATGACTGCTCTTTTCCTCTGTCTCTGATTTTCTTTTGACTTCCCCACATTCACTTTGGTTTTTGTGTGCATGGAAGATTTTATTGAATGTTTAGAGCAATACTTTATTACCCTAAACTATTAAAAATAACATAAATTAGATTTTTTTCATACATCTTCTTGGCTGTCTGGTCACCAGAAATTTACCCATAGTTATGGTCATCAGACTCTGCAATTACGACACATTGGATAAATTTCCCTCACAGGCAACCTTTTCATGCCCACTTTCTCCACCAAAAATCTTCATAATGTCTTATGCAGAGTACTTTTTTCTCTATGTAAATTAATTATATCCTTTTAACTTATGAACTTGGAGGTCTACCTTCTACATTCAAAAGACTATCCAATACACATTCTGACACATAGTGAATTCTCTTCTTAAACATAAATCTAATGCTAGTTACCAATATATTTTCTTAGTTATCTACATTTCACGCAGGATGTATGGTGTATCAAATGTTAAAGCCATTTTCTAGCTATATGTTACCTGTACTCATGCAACTGAACATGGCTGGAGGGACACATAAATATGCTGACTGATCTTACTTTAGATTTGTGACCATGAGCTTCAGTTGTGCCTGGAAATCATACTTTCCTTACTCTGTTGACTGACCTCAGTCTCCTAAATGACTATTTTACACTTTCTTCTTTTTCTTTAACACCACAACAGCAAACTTTCTTCTTAATTTTCTCCATTCTATCTTGTACCTTGTCCCTTGGTATCTCAGCTAATCTCATGACTTTTAATGTTACTTATCTGTTGATACTACACAGACACATGCACAGACACATATACAGGCACATAAGGATACACGCAAGCACAGACAACTAGGACTGTCTCCTTCCTTATCACTCTATCCCTCAACCTTCCTCCTAATGCATCCAACTGGTTACCAGGTATCTATCTCCAATTGGTTGTCGAATAATATCTCAAAATTACGTCCAGACATGCTGCTTCCTTTCCTCATCCTTCTCTCCCAACAATGTTTCATTGATTGCATTCCATATCTTAGATAATGACAACTCAATTCTTTCAATCATTCAGGACAAAAAATTTTAAATCATCCTTGTTACCTCTTTATCACATGCCATTCTCCCAAATAGCAAATTCTATTCTCTTTACCTTTACTATATCATGAATTCAACCACTTCTTAGGGCTTTCTCTGCTACTTCACACCATCATCTCTTTGTTGGATTATTTTTTTAAAGATTGTATTCATTATGTTTTGAGACAGCAGAAGTGAGAGAGGCAGAGAGGGAGAGAAATATCAATGTATGGTTGCCTTTCACCTGCCTCCAGCCACAGACCTGGCTGGAGACCTGGCTTACAACCTGGTTTTGTGCCCTGACTGGGAATTGAACCTACAACCTTTGGGTTCACAGGCCGGTGTCTTATCCACTCTGCCACCAGCCAGGGATCTTTGCTGGATTATTATAACAGTTTCTTAGCTAGCCTATATCCCCTGCACCATTACAAACTCTTTTCAATAGAATATCCAGAGGGATCCTGTTAAAACCTAAGTAAATTCTGTTACGCCTTCACTCAAAATGCTCTGATGGCTCCACAATTTTCCAGAGTAAGAACTAGTTCTTGTCATGATCACAAGGCTCTGGTAACCTCCTTTCCTACCTCTCCACCCCACCATTACCTCATCTCTTACTACTTGCTATCTCTTTCACTCTACTCCAGCTACACTGAGAGCCTCATTTCTCCTGGAATTCACTAAGCACATTCTTCTCTGAGGATCTTGGCAGTGGCTGTTCCTCTGCTAGAATGCTCTTCCCTCAATATCTACATAGCTTATACTCTCACCTCCTTCAAGTCCTTGTCCTTCCTCAAATGTCAGCTTTCCATTAAGATCAGCCTTGATTACTCCATTTAAATTAAAATTGCTCCCTGTCCTCCTGAATTCCTGAAAACCCTTATTTGCCTATGCTTTTACATAGAATGTTATTTTACCACTTGAAATTTAACTTACTAATTTGTTGTTCACTGTCTCATTTTTAGTAACAGAATATAAGCTTTGTGTCCTGTTTTTTTTTGTTTGTTTGTTTGTTTTTGGTATGGATCATCAGTAGCTAATATAGTGATTAGCAAACCATAGACTAACTGAATATATGGGTGACCTTATTAACAAAATTGTTGATAGTTAGTAGATATGACTGAGAAATGAAGAAAAAGACTAAATAAATGGTCAACATGCATACTACAGAGCAATAAAAACCTTTGTCCATGTTCTCTCCAATGCACAATGACTTTGAGAAAGTCAATGGAAAAGGACTCAGCTCCATAACTTAGGGATTTCTGTCTGGGATATTCACTACTGTATTCTTTGTACCTAGAACAATATTGGGCACATGGTGGTTTCACAATATTTCTTTGTAGAGTAAATGGATGGACTTCCTATTATAAAAAGAGCTATTTTGCCAAATGAATTTCAAAGTCTTTTCCACATCCATTATCCTAAATTATAATAGGCATGTTTTGATCTAGCATAAATTAGAACTTCAGAGTGATTAAATCAGCTTCAAAACAAAATGACTGTTAAAGAAATTGGCTATCTCCCCAACCAACAAATTTTTCAATGTTTAAAGATCTACATGTCCACTTTCCAAGAAGCTGTACAAAATATTTCTGAATTTGATCAGAGGCTCTATTAAGTCTACCTGAACTCTGATGCCCTGAAGATGAGTCATTAAAAAAATCCATGTGATCCCCTCAGAAGCCATCCATTGAATGTGAGAAATCCAAGCTTTTGCCAGCTCTGTGTCTCTGTTAGATAGATCTCTAGTTAGCTTATAGTTTTATGTGGCATTATTGTCAAATGCATTTACCTGAATCGAGTCTGCCTTTCATGACCACTCAAGTAATCCAATTGCTATTCAGTCTTAAAAAAGAAACTCAGTGGAATTATTGAAAAACTATAGACATGGTTCTGTGTGCTCCAAGTATCAGCTAGAGCTAAGTAATTTTTTAAAAAGATTTTATCCATTATTTTCATAGAGAGGGGTAGGGAGAGAGGCACAGAAGAAAAGAGACATCAATGTATGGTTGCCTTTCACCTGCCTCCAGCTACAGACCTGGCTGGAGACCTGGCTTGCAACCTGGTTATGCGCTCTGGCTGGGAATCAAACCAGCGACCTTCGGGTTTGTAGGCCAGTGCCTTATCCACTGTGCCACCAGCCAGGGCAGTAATTTAAAAAAGAAAAAAATAAGTGAAAGAAAAGAACAAATGTCATTTTATGGAAATTAGATGTACTATTGATAAGTAGTGCATACATAACTCCATTAACAGATAGATAGTACTTGTTATGAGACCTCAGAGACATTGTTAACATTTTAAATTCAACAGCCTCTCAAACAAGTGGACTGACCCTGCTCAACCCTTCCCATGCTCAGAGCACCATTTGATCACTAAAGCAAGTCTACAAGATTAGGCTGAGACTCTGAATCAGATTCCTTATACTGGCCACTGGCTACAGGGTGGACAGTTTTCATTGGGACTTTTCCACTTAGAGCTTTTGGCTACCTTTTCATCTAATCCTGATTATCTTAGGCTCTACTCTAGGCTATTGGTAATACAAGGCTTTACTTCAAATAGTCCTTTAGCTTAAGATCTTAAGGCAGAAGGCAGAAGAAGCTTTATTAAATTGTTCGTGCTGAAACTTAGCCCCCCCCCCCCAAGTGAGCTGGACAGGATAACGCATAAATTTTGGGGGACCCTTCTTTTCGCTTTTCACCTTAAACCCTAAATTAAAGTCAATGCAAATACTTTATACTGCTTTTCCTGAGTGGAAGTAATCATGGACTCTAGAAATAGACAGACTTATGTTCTAATCCTGTTGCATAATACTGGCTTTGTAAACTTGTGTGCATTAGGTAGTCTCTTTAATTGCCTCATCTGTATGATGAGAACAAGACTATTTGAGCCATATATTATAATGGATAATTAAATCATGTGCAGTAAGCATAAAGTACCATGTATACCACATATAATAAGTATATTATAAGTGATAGTAATTTTTATGCAGGATAGTCTATTCTTTACTAAAACTCACTCATACCATACTGGCTGCTGAATAGGATAGAGTGAAAAGTGTCCACCCAATTTTATACTTGATCTATGATTTTTCTACTAAAAATTTTATCTCAAGTCCTTTGAAATGATATGAGTTCTCTTCTATAGCAACCATTATTCAGTTTTTCCATATGTCTTTGATACCAGCATATCCAATTGAAATTAGAGCAAAAATGGCAGCCTCGTAATCAAAGTAATTCATTTTAAGATTGCTTATGCTTATTGGAAAACTTGTGTCTAGGCAATGTGGCCACCAAAAAGAAAGCTTTTGAGTTACAACTTTACATTAAAAATAAAGCTAAGGAAAAATAAAATAAAGTAAAAGATAAAATAAAATAAACTGTCCACAATGTTTTTTTTTTTTTTTTTTTAATTGAGGATACCCACTTAGTCTGTCATTCTATAAGAAGGTGATATTTCTGAGAACTATGCAGTAGTCTCAGGGGACAGACACCTGGAATATCACCTTGTTGCAACTGCATAGGATGAGAAGAGAAGAGTGACTGATGGATCCCTGGGGCTATTCAGTGATACTCTGTACTGCCAGAAATAGGGCACATAGGGGACAGTGACATAGTGAATATCTTTATATCAGAGTCATGACATTTATTGTTGTGCTATGGAAAGAGGGCAGAAGGAATGCCTTCTATCTGGATCTCTAAGTGAAACATTTTCAGTTGGTACAGCCAGGTTTATTGAGCAGTCATGTATTCATTCAGCAATCATGTATTCATTCAGCAAGTATTCACTGAGTCTCAACACTGTGCCAGATGCCAAGGATACATTGACAACCAAAGCAAACAGAAACCCTGCCTTCAGGAATATTACATTTCATAAAATAGATAAAACGAGGAGAGTTGATACAAAGCTCCTAACAGAAAGCATTGACTAGGTAGGGGACTTGGGACCAGGGCATTTATTCCCTATTCCTCTCATTTTTATCTGCTGTCTGCTCCCTAACTCACCTTTCCCCCAAGAGAATGCTGGACTGACTGGTGAATTGGGTGGGAAGCAGAACTGAGCATGCTCAACCGCTATGGTTCCCTCTTTTGAATAAAAAGCCTCAATGGGTTGTGTACCATGATCTCCATGTCCCCAAGAAGACAGTTCAGCAGAAGGACACTTGCCCCTTACATAGGAAAATCCAGAAATGCTGAAAGGGACAAGGCTTCAGTATCTCCAGTTAGCTTTATAAAACAAAAATTGAGCTGATAATTTTATATTGATCCATCTGTGTCAGTCCTAATTTCTTGAAAGATTCTAAACTGAAAAGAGAAATATGTTCTTTATTAGTGATCCTTAAAACCCATCATTCTGGTGTCTTTGCCAGACATTTGAGAAGTAGATGCAAGAAATGGGCATTTAAGAGCCAAACTAATCCATTGGCAAATAGAAAGATTGAGGTTTTTGCTTAAATTTAGGAGTGCCATTCAAATTTGGTAGTGCTTTAGTAATTTTAGCTAAGTGGCAGTTTTGCCTTTAGTGACAGAGAGTGGTGACACTTGGGGTGGTATAATGACCAGGGACTGTGCAGGTTTTTGTGACTGGCCTTGCGGTGATTTAAGTGATCCAAAGCAGAGGAAAGAGGACATTCATCCTATCTAAGCTTCACCTTAAGATAGACAGAACTTCAACACACTGGTTTTTCAGGTCTTGCTTGGCGAAACAATTTTCTTCTTGGCATTTATTGAATTATCAGTGAAGACCATAGCCTGAACCTTTAAACTCTAAAGACAACTAAGTTCAATGAAGGCTACCGAACAGGAGCATGCATTTTGTATCAGGCATAAGGAAGACATAAAGATCATATACTCTGAGTTTTGTTTTTCCTTTTGTAACTCATGGTTCAGGGTGAAATGGGGAATAAATCATGGCTAAACTCTACGAATCATTTAGCTTCTTGATAGGATCCTGGATTAGCTTCTCCTTCAACAAGTCTTCTCTGGTTAGTGCTCTGATTTATTGGTTAGATAAGCCTTGATCATGGCTTGATCATTAGTTCTTATACCTTGAAAGAAATGAAGAATATGGCTTCTTCTTGAATTGATATAAAAAACAACTCTGAATTTTTCATCTTTATTGTATTTTTTACATTACCTTTTAGTCCCCTTACACCCCTCTTCCCTCAGCAATCACTACATTGTTGTCCATGTCCATGAGTCCATTTTCCCTAACTCTGATTTTTTGGCAAACCTGTGAGCCAAGGAGAAATGTACCTAGATCACTAAGCCAAACTTGCTGAACAGATCAAGGAGGAACAGATAATTATACAATATACTTATTTTATTTTATTTTTAAAAAGATTTTATTCATTACTTTTAGAAGAAAGGGTAGGAGGTAAAGAAGAAAGGGAGAGAAATATCAATGTATGGTTGCCTTTCACCTGCCTCCAACTACAGACCTGGCTGGAGACCTGGACTGCAACCTCATTATGTGCCCTGGCTGGGAATGGAACCAGAAACCTTTGGGTGCACAGGTTGATGCCTATCCACTGAGCCACCAGCCAGGGCTTTAATAATGCTTATTTTTTTAGTATCAAAATGGTAACAGTGAAAAAATATTCAAAAAGATCAAAATGAATTAAAAAATAGGATAGTTGTATTATTTCTGGATCAATAAGGATGATGAAGTGCAAGGAATAGAAAAAGGCAGTTGAGGTTTTAGGAGACTAGGGCTTTTTCTTCTCTAAGGGGAGCCTAGAAAGGCAAGGTGTTGAGGAGCAGATAGCAGATGACTTATTGCTCACTAGGCCAATGTAGCTCAGGCTTCAGGGGAACATCAATAACATAGTAATTCTCCAGATCGACAGATGTAGAGAGGGGGTTGCAAGTGTCAGAGAACTTCAGTCTTGAGAAGCAGTGGTGATGAGCACTATGACACAAGACTAAAATGCCTGCTCATCAGAAAAGGGTGGTGCCACTACACTACTAGATTAAATATACAACATAGCCCTGAATGCTAGGAATTTAGAAGGGAAAGCAGACTTTGCATATGCCAGATAAGGAAAAAGGCATGTCTAATAAGATCTGATGACTAAAGTTACTACTTGTGCTTAGTTCAGTGTCTTTGAAAAAAGACAATGATACCTCAAATACTGTTCTCTAAGAGTTGAGATGATGCATAGGTATAAGTGGATCCTTCTTCCTCACTCTCATCCCACAAATGGCAAACATAGTGCTACAGTTAAACTTATGGGATATTTTTCACATAATTATTTCCTATGTGGTAGCCTTCAGATAGCATACAAATTACCAGGCATCCTGACAAAAGTCTAAAAACAAGGTTTCTGTTGATATCTCTTCTTTCTCTCAACTATTAAGTTTTTTTTTATCTCATTTATGGCAAAAATAACATGGGTCTAGATTGTACAGAGTACTGGTTCTGGGAATAATATTTCTGTAGGGGCCAGAGATTGACTTGAATGTTTAAGTTTTGTACAGTGGTACTGTGTACAAAATATTATTTTGTGTCCAAAGATTAGAAAAAAAATATGGTAAATAGTATTAGGAATATGGCACATAAAATAAGGCATGAGGTTGAAGATGCCTTAAAAATTATATACTTTAGTAGAAGATATTCCAGGCAGCTGTGCACTCAATCTTAACTCTACCTAATCAGCAGATTGTGAATTTCTTTGGGTCAGGTTGAGCAGAATGAGAAATTGGGTGACTATAGTTAAAGAACTTAACACTTTATTTTGTCTTAACTTGTAAAGAAAAGGGGATATAACCTTTGGACTTCCTTCTGCATCCAGATTCTTCATAATAAGAGAAGATTTTTATTCCAATTTGGACTTCTTTAGGATTGATTTTAGAAAGCATGTCCAGCTGTAAATCAGGATGGAAAATGAAATGAAGAATGATTTTCTTAACCAGGATTCAGAAGGACTTTGACATTAGTTCCATTCTGGCCCTTTTCAAAAGCAGTTGCAGACAAAAATTAATCAGCCCACGATTTGCCTGGCAGGACTTTAAAGGATGAGGGCTATGGGGAGACAGCCCCATGAAGTAATAGCGTGACCATCCTGACCACCTCCCATGAGTAAACTAGCAGCACCAGTAATTAACCATAGACTTACTGAACAAGCTCAGCGGGATAAATGAATGAAAAGCTGGGGGCACTGTAGACAGATACTATTCCAGATTCCTAATGTTCCAAAGGGGAAGTTGATAAAGAGAGAAGGGAATTTTTCCTCAACATCCTGGGAAGGGAAGTTTTAGAAGGAAAGTTCTCAGTTCCTCTCCAGCCCCAAAAAGGAAGAGTCACTTGTCTGACTCATCAGTTTGTGAGAAGAGACTCAGCTCAGCCCTTTTATTTCCTTTCCTTTGGAAGCAGCACCCTGGCAGGCCCTTCACGTGCCTATAGTTTGAGGGATTACAATCACAGAGTTGTAGAAGGAGGCCCACCTAGCTGCAAATTTATGGTCGCGTTTTTCAGTGAGTTTGGCTTTCCCTCTGTTTGCTTTCTACACTTTGTCAATCAGCTCCTAACTAAAAAAAAAAAAAAAATCAATGCATGATTTAATATTATTGGAGCAAAAAGTAGAATGAGTGAATCTATAAACAGAAGAAATATTGTGTAGAGCCTGGCCATGAAGTTGAGATTTTTGCCCTCAGGTAGGTTTACCAGATGAAGCAAATTAATATAGAAGGCTCCCAGTTTAATTTGAATTTCAGATTAAAAAACAAAACAAAACAAAAAAATTAAGTGTATGTCCCACATAACATTTTCAATAAATGGTGTACACATATATTTAAAAAGTATTCACTGTTTATCTAAAGTTCAAATTTACTAAGTGTCTGCATTTAATCTTGCCATTTTATCATAAGGGAAACGGCAAGCCACTGAAATCTTGAAAACAATGTGACACGATCAGAAATTAGAGAGAAACAACACTAGAAAATGCTACAAAAGGCAAGTGTCTGTTTCCAAATGTTTTCACATTTCTTTAGGGCCCCTTCAAATAGTCTCACTGTTAAACCAATAGCAACAAGATTCTGCTATTTTCTGCAACTCATAGGGATATTGCAAGTGCAGCCTGATGAAAATAAATACAGCTTCAGTAGTATGACAAACAAAGCTGACTTATAACAAACATGAAAATTTGGATTCTATCTTTCAGCATTCATGCTCTTTATAGAGAAAAGGCAATACATAAAAGTGACTGCGGGATACAGAAATTTCACTTTCAAAACTGAGCACATTCAATTTGTCTCCACTGAAAAATTCCACACCTCCCCACACCTCTATAAAGGCCATGCCTATTGTGCCTGACTTGTGCAGAATGCAGTGGCTTCTGCTGAGTTCATGGCCACCTCAGTGTGACACACAGTGAGGTGTTGTCAATGGACTGACACTGCAATTACTGAAGCATGAGCCATCCCAAAACAACAATAGCCCGTTGCTACCTGCTGGAGAATGGGCGCATTGCTGGTGGTGAGCAGCAGTTGCTCTCCTGATCGGCTATTCATTTTCTCAACACAAATTCTCATTTTTAATCATGATTTCATGTGTTTCCTAAATACCTCTGTGTCTCTTCTGTGTAACCTTTTCCTGAGGAGTTCTTCCACACAGCAATTGTTCGAGTTCTAACTGCAGCTCTCTGGAACAGAGTAATGGCCAGATTGGAACAAGTTGTTCTCACCTACCAATTGGTCAATTTATGGGCTTGCAGCTGTGTGAGTATACGTATCACCAGTCTCTCCACAAGAGGTCAATAACCTGAGGTGGTAGAATTAGTGTTAAAATGGAAAAGAAAAAGGCCAAAGATTTTTTTTTTTCTGTCCAGGCTAGGAATGTGGCTATAATACACAGTAGCTATTTTAAAATACTTCCTTCCAAAAAATTTAACAATGCTATTACTAAATTTGTTCAGCATATCCATCTAGTCCTCTATTGCTAATGTTTGTTCAGCATATCCACCTAGTCCTCACCTCAACATTGCAAAAGTGAAGCTAAAATATAGGAAATTCAAACGTGAGTAAGTAGCTGGAATTACTATCTTTTTTGGCTAAAGCCAAAACAATATGTTCAGCAAATAAATATCAACTCTGACTAGCATTTGATGAGTGCTTACCATCTGCCAGGAATTATTATCAAAACTTTAATTATAATAGCTTAATAACACTATAATCCTACAAGGTAGGTATGATTATCCTTACCATTAAATTAATCAGAAAATTGAAATATAAAGAACACAAGTTATTTCCCCAAAATACACAACTCAAGTATAACAGAACAAAGATTCAATTCAGGCAATTTGATCTACAGCTGTAGTTTTAAAAAATATACTACTCTTATTCTGGGGATGGAGCACATTTTAATAGTGGAGAACATTTGTATAGACTATAAAACATGAATGCAGGTTAGATTGGGTTGTTTTTCCCTGGTAAAATGTTCAAGCCTGACAGTTTTCTCAATTTCCCTTTATAGATCCATGATTCTAAGTAACTTTGTAAGGATTTATGATACATAAGGAAAAGTATGTGTGGTTCTGAACAACTGTGCTCAATGCAACAATCAATTTTGTGCTTTGAGCTAATCTATATCCATTCATTCCTTCATTTAACAATCAGGCATGGAGTGGCTATTGCATGAGCTACCCTAAATCTGACTACCAAGATATTGTTCTTGACCAAAAGAATTGCACAACCTGTAAGTATGTATAGAATGCAAGGAAACAGTTATAATGGTAAGCATATTGGTAGAAAAAGCTACCCCATTTAATGCTAGGCATTTAATGCTCCAGGAGATATAAAACTAAGTATCCCAAAGATGCCGAACCTTGCTATTTTCCCTAACTGTTCACTCAGGACTTTCCTACTTCCTATCAAAAACTTCCAAAGAATTCTAGAAATACCAGTGGGTATTTCTTTTGGCACATGAGCGGATTCATTTGCTACAGGAACTTTAGGGTGGATACACCAATTAGGAGAATCAAAGGAGAGAAAGATCATAACATTGCCCTTGAGAACTTTACTATGGCCATTGTTGATGGTGGGCCTAAGCCACTCTTCCTCCTTGTACCACAGCGGGGTGGGGAAATCACCCTTGTTCTGCCTCTGAGTTACATTTAGTTGGTGGAGTATTCTGTAGCAGGGCCTAGTGGTACCCAGGGTCTCACAGAATCTCAGAAAAAGTATGTCCAACTGTGACTCTTCTCTTCGTAAAAAAAAGCCAGCAACCTGTCCAAAGGATTAGACAGGAATACATGCTTCCTTGCTTTTTCTTCCATCTCTTAAGAGCTTAAAACATATAAAACCCAAAGAAAGCAAACATGCCCCTTGTCCTTCAACCAAAGAAACATAAAAAGCCTCATGCAAAATGGTCATATGAATTGTGGCCATCAGTCCATTAATAATATGCACAGCTTAACTTAGTTTGGACTCAAACAGGACACCCTGCTACCCATGGAATATGTCAAGTGCTGTCACAGAGACACAAGCAAGTGTTTGAGGAGTGGCTGAAGAGAAATCTTAGTGGAAGCAGTAACCCTTAAGCTCAATCTTGGAAAATGAGCCTGTTGGGCAGAGAAGACTAGAAGAGAACATAAAGGTTCAAAGGTCTGAAAAAGCTTGGAGATCTTGAGTGAATGAGTGTAATCCTAGTTGTGTGGTAGGGTGTGTATATGGGCATGCAGTTGGGGAGGTGAGGCTAGAAAGGATGGGACCAAATTTAGAGTGCCCCCATTCTGGGATATTTTCAGTCAAATATTTTCTAAGTGGCTCTCAGTATCAGAGAAAAACAACAACAACAAAAAAGACTTCCACCTATCCCCATTTTAAGTTCCTTGGCTAAAGTCTCATAAATTAGACTAACAAAAGACAGATTATAAAAAGAAAGCAGAAGTTTATGAGCACGGCCTTCACACACATACAATGGGAGCGCTCAGAGATGAGAAACTCACAGGGGTGGCTAGAATTTGAGTTCATGTAGCATCTTAACAAAATGATACATTTTAGAGAAATGACAAGACAAAGGAAAAGGACCTATAGCTTCTAGGTGCAGCAATTGTGAGAAGGCAAATAATCTGGCAATAGCAATGGTAGATAAAAGATAGTTTTAGCAAGGTCTGTTATGACAGTTCCTTTTGGGCCATCTGTGAGCTGATAGGGCATAGAGTTGTCTCCAATGATTAACTTTTCAGCTTCCCTGGTTAAAAGGCAGAGGGGGACACATTTCTGTCTCACTTTTAAGCAAATAAGAGAAGGGCAGAGAGCTTTATATATATATATATACCTTAGCTCAAAATAATACTTATGTAAAATGGCATATTTGAGGATAGAATATTCTGCTATCCTTTATCAGTGAAGTTTCCATTTATCCTTATTGAGAACATACTCTTTAATTCTGACTAGGGAAGAAAGAGAGGGAATCCCCCGTGTTTAGGACTTCTGATTAGATGAGTTTCATGAGATATAAAATCCTGGATAAAAGTTTCTGCCTTGCTAATTTCTGCTGGGAAAGTAAGGGGCAGGGCTAAAGTCCTGGGGTGGGGCTTTTCCAATACAAAATAGGTGAGTGGCTGAGGACCCTCTTCAAATAGTAACCTAAATATCAATTGCTGTAATTGTGGGATTATAGACCACTACTTCAAGCTAAATAAAAATAAGTAGTAAACACTAACATGTGACTAAAAAACAAATTACAAGACCATTGCATTTTTATGTACAAATATTAAGATAAAACTTCCCAGACTGTACTGTATTCAGTTTGCACCCAAAGTCTTCATCAATTAAATATGTTGGTATTTATTGTGCTCTAACTGGGAATCAAACTGGTGATACTTTGGTTTGCAGGCCAGCATTTAATCTACTGAGCCACACCAGCCAGGGCTGATAGCAGTCTTTATTGCTCAGATTGCTATTATATACATGTACCTCTATGATCTTCAGAATAATCCCATAGAGTTGGTTTTGCAAAAGCATTATTTCCATTTTACAGAGGAATAGACTGTACCCCAAATGCTCAAGTGGCTTGCTCAACCTATTCAACTCTGTGGAACTCTGCACTTTATCATCTACAGAAATTCAGTTGTGTCCTGGACTCAGTCCCACAACAACAGTATAATGGTCTAATTATAACTTTGGAGTGACCAAAGTATTAGCAAAAGAAATAGCTTCATATCTTTGCTCAGGTCCTTACTAGCTATGCCTTTAGGTAAACCAGTTCAAGTCTCTTACTCGGTAACATGAAGATAACAACCCTTAAATCTCAGAGTTGTTGTGTATTTTAGATGAGAAAATACATAAAAATAGCACTATGACTAATATGTAGTAAGAACATAATATATTACTGTTTAATATAATTATTATTATTTGGATAGTGATAAATACAGTATGCAAGTAAAAGGAAATGGAGACTCAGGTATTTGTTCTAATTCTCTGCCATGACCATAAAAATCATATTCCTAGTAAACAAATTTTTACTTCCATTCACATATGCTTGCATTTCAAAAATTTATTAGGCCTGATTGGCTGCTCTTAACATCTCAATGCTGGTTGAGCTTGGTTGCTTTATAGTCTCCCACAGCTTTTTAAAGTTATAAAAAAAAGTCCCTGAAATGTCTTTGTGGGGGCCACATTCATATGTTGCTAGACCACAGTGAGCACTCAAATTTATTTTTCTAATAATGCTCACTTTTGTGTAACATTGGATTTTTATTTGGCCAGCTAAGGACCAGAGTAAAATTAAAAGAAAAATGGTCTATCACTATTTCAAGAAAATGATTTATTGATAGTTAATGTAAATTAACATTGTCATAGAAAAGCTCTAAGGCATATTTTTTTTTTTTTTAAGATTTTATTTCATTATTTTTAGAAAGAGGGGAAGGGAGAGAAGCAGAGAGGGAGAGAGACATCAATGTATGGTTGCTTTTCACCTGCCTCCAGCCACAGACCTGACTGGAGACCTGGTTTGCAACCTGGTTATGTGCCCTGGCTGGGGAATTGAACCTGCAACCTTTGCGTTCGCAGGCCAGCACCTTACCCACTGTGCTACCAGCCAGGGCTCTAAGGCATGTTTTGAACATAGGTACCCATATCCTCCCCTAACTAAGAAAGATTTATACTGTTCATTTAATGAAATTGTTAAGTTGAAACAATGAACTAGAGTCTTTTTTCTTTCTGTATATAGAAACAGTCATATAATTTGACCTTCTGTCATTCAAAGTAGATGTATTATGAAAATCAATTGTAAGTATTTCCCAGTACAATGTTCAGTTTCATTATTACTTGATGTTCAAAAGGGGCTGCTGCTATGGGAGGTGTATGTTGTAAAATTTTCATGACTTTTGATAGCTTGGGTAACTTCAAGAGCAGAAACTTTGAAAATATAATAGTCATCTTTGCTATATGTTTACTGCTGTTGTTCAGTTGAATGAAATTAAACTTGACACATGCACTATCACAAATAGACAACTTTTTAATGTTATTTCATTTAATTAAGGAACAAATAGAATTCTGTTCTGCTTTGATTGTCAGGCATGAAAAAATACATTGCAAAATAAAAAGGGGGGGAAAGCATTAAGTTTCTATGAGAAGTTCAGTAAAGTGATGTCTAAATCAGAATTGGATATTACCTTTAGAAGATACTTGGGCAACTGTTCTTTCCACTTTACCAAAAAGTCTTACCTATACCTAACACTCTACCAGTCCTCTTTTTTGTTAAATTTTATCCTTAGTTTTCTTTTTCGAGAGGGTATGGGGGTGGAGGACTTTTCTCTTCAGAAATTTTGTTTTAGGTGAGAAGGATGATTAACTCCTAACATGGAAAAACAATAAGGAAGCTTAGGGCAGATTTTTCTCTTAGTTCTCAGAATGCTTTTTCTGTACCCACATTTTAAACTGCATAGATTACACATGAAATTTGGGACTAGTGGGTTGTCTTGAAAAATAAGAAAATCTGGCCACGCTTAGCTTTCATTTCCACATGACGAACATCAGTGTGAACTGTGCAGCAGCTGCCTCCTTTAGAGGCACATGAACTCCAATTGGCTACAGTCCTCACCAGTCTCTATTGTCTCTCCACTTCAACCAGCCTGCTTTACTTAGCTAAACTACTGTCATGACTCCTGAAAAATACTTGCATTCATCTATCTGTTGATCTATCACTCTAAATCTAGCTCTAGGTAGGTATTTTATTATTATCATCAATAGTAGAAGAAGGCATAAAAGGGAAGTAAGCATCCTCTAAATTTTCCTCTGATTACTTTAAAAATTTTCCTGGGGTAAGTGTACCATTCAAGAATTTACTTAGGTAACTTTCTTGTTTATAAAACAGAAGATAATATTCATAACTTTTATCTTTTGTATTTTTATGACAGTGAATAAGATGATGCATATAAAGCAGGATGTCTAGAACACAGTATGTGTACAATAGATGTTAGCTGCAAGTGTTCTATGATATACCAAAATAAGTGTGGTTTTCAAAAATTGTGGATTCCTACCACTCCATTTCACAGAAAAGATTTCCTGTATCAGGATCTTTGATTTTCCCTTACATTTTTCCCCTTGAATAGTCTGGGATAATTGCCAGTGGACATACTGTTGTTCTGGATGAACCTTTTGTTCTTGAGCTTTGAGAAGGATAATGAATGAATTAGGAAAGCTGAAGCAAACATGTGGGTGGATATCCCCTGTCAGAGCTTTGATTTAGATTCCTTGCAGAGCAGAATATTCATGATATTTTCATTCCTTTCAAAAATTTAAAGAAGAGCAGGGCTTCAAAATCAGGTCAGGAATGCACTACCTTAGAGGAAGTTGTTCTCACAAATATAAAAGCATCTAGGAATAAGGGCATAGATGCTTTACTCATTATTCTTCCTGATCATTACTTGGCACCATTATCTGTTTTGAAGCCTTCCTACAGATTTTCCAGTGTTAATGGGCTGTGAATGTGATTCTTGGATCAAGTAAAGGTCTGTGGCTCATGTAGAACATAGTAGATCATTAAACAGATTTCTGATTTACTGCCTTTAATTTCTTCTTCGGGAGCACAACAAAAGCTTGTGGGTGGAGGTAAAGGATCTCTGATTACAGTCATGGATAGAGGAATGATTTCTTCTGACATTTTTCTTTCAGAGAGACTAAGCAAAATTGCAGTACAGTTTAACAGTACTCTTCTTAACTCAATGCAGGTCGCCATGGAAACAGGAATCTCACATCAACATGAAAGGTATTTAGGGAATCTGTTAGGTTTTAGCATTAGCATGATCTAAGTATCCTTGCTTACCACTAACAAATCTAGCATCTCTTTTAGAATGTTATTAAGACTTATTAAATTTCTCTCCAAGGGTTTTGGGGATCTTCATGTTGTATTTGAGGTTATTTTTGTGAGTGACCAACTCGTAAGAGAATATGCACTTTGTAGAACTAGTATACTTAGTGCATCTAGCCTGTGAGATAAGACCCAGTCTACTTTCAATTATTTTCACATGGTCTAGATTTAGGTTTTAATTGAGAAGGACTTAATTAAGGAAGCCAGCTAATATTTAAAATATTTATATATAACTAAAAATCCAAATGGGAATTTTTATTTCATAAACAAAGTTAAACAGAAGAAATGGGACCTTGGGTCATTTACTTTCACTAGGCAAGTTTTAGGTTAACTCTCATATGTAAATTTAGTTCTGCTAAATAGCATATTTTTAGTGTTTGTTTTTGAGAAGAGTTTACTTAGAAAAAAGTAGTCGGACATCCCCCAACAAGAACTATTGAAAAAAATATGATTAAGAAGCCACAACTTTGTTTATTGTTTAAATCAATTATAGCAATGACTAAATTACCATTTTCTTTTATTTTACAAAAGAAAGAAATTTTGGTGGACTTTTTGGAAACATAGAGGCCTGTTTGCATTATGTTTTAAACTTCCAATCATTTTTCATGTGACTTGAAATAAGTCACTGGTTCAACAACTAATATCCTTCTCACTTGATTGGATGGTTCTGCTTCCCATTATTGAAAGGTTCTAAGTGGATTTCAATGTCCGTTCCTGACACAGAGCAAGCATCACGTTGTTGTGGTCTTCATGTGAGCTTTGAAGTAAAAAAAAAAAAACCAAAACACAAGTTCAATACTCAGCTCCACAGCTTGGCAGCTGGGTAACAATGGGCAACATACTGAGTCACAGTACACCTCCTCTTTATCATGGATTAGGTGAGATAATAACATAATGCATGTTCAATAAGTTAGCAGATGTTGATATGCTATATACATACATATATGTATGCTGGCATATAATGCATAGTCAAAGAATTTTAATTGTAAGTATCATTAATACATTATTTTTATGGCTTGGATAGCTTGGCAGTACCAGTAAGCCAGTCTTCCCCTTTGTACTAAAAACAAACATCCTTTTAGAATTTAGCATTCCTTCTTCCTTATCTTGCTGTTTCTCTTCTTGAAAAGTAGATTATAATTAATAAAATGTCCAAAAACCAATGGGTAGGGAAGAGATGAAAATATTGAGACCATACACAAACTGAAAATTCCATTCATATTTGGCAAGCTAAATAAAACCAAATGACCGGTCATCTGGTTCTGTAGTTAAGAAGAGTCAAAATGCAGTCCAGTCAGTGGCTTTTCTATCTCTTGAACCATAATCAATTAGTCTATAACACAATATTATAACAAACCCAGAGCCTATTATTATTCTACATTGTTTAATTTTTATATGCTGAATTTTAAATATATGAATGGATTATATCCCTTTCCTATTCAGCTGAAATGGAATCAAAGTGGATAAACAAAATGGTACATCATATGGGCACAAAAAGTCAGCTTAATGATTTAAATAATTAGCTTTGAAGAATGTGGATTAGGCTACTTTAACAGTGGGATTTTTAAAGCTGCATCCCAGAAGGAGACAAATATAAACACCCAGGCACAGGAAGCACTGGAAAAGAGTAGCTCTCCCTCAAACTGTGGCATGGGTGAGAATAAAATGCATGCTCATAGCAGGCAGGCAGGTTTTAAAGTCAAAGAAAAGACAGAGCAACGCATATGTCTATAGCTAGTAGCTCCTCTGGCGAACAGCAGACTGGAGCATGTGCTCTGTGGAGGCAGGCAAATCTAAAAAGAAAGAAGGTGGAAGAGTATCACCAGTGTCTTATTCCCCAAATCACTGATCAGAGGAAGAGGAGTGACTGAGGTAGTGCAGAGGCCAGAAGTGCTACTTCAATCAATTGTCTACCATCTCAGTAGAGAATAAATGTACTGATTTGTACTGATTTGCTATGGGTGCCATAACAAAATATTACAGACTGAATAGAATAAGCAACAGAAAGTTATTTTTTTCCACAGTTATGTAAGATGAAAGTCTAAGGCCAAGGTAAATGCAGGCTTAGTTTCTTCTAAGACCTTTCTCTGTTTGGCTTGTAGATGGCTACCTTCCCACTGGGTCTTCACATGGGCTGTCCCCTATGTGCTTGTATCTCTGGTGTCTCTTTGCATATAGATTCCCTCACCTTCCCCCAGTCTGACTAAAGGAAGGTCCACCCTAATGGCTCATGTCAACTTAATCACCTCCTTAACCCTACTCCAAAGACAGTCATATATGGATATGCTGAGGGTTAGAACTTCAAAAGATTTTTTTTCTTAATAGCATTGTAATAACTAGAGATTTTTTGTGTTGCAATCAATACTTCCATAACTTCCCCCTTTGTTGTCTTTGTCTTTGAAAATCTTTTATCTTAGATAGTTTTTTTTTAGGAGTTAAATGCTTTCACAAGAAGGGGCAAACCTGCAGCCAAAAGCTTATAGTGAGGAATTGCTTAGTTTTTCTTTAAAAGACTATTTACTGCCTAGAGTCTTAATAGACTTTAAATTAGGGAAAGTTCAAAATGTTCCAAAGTGACAAATTATTTCAGAAACGCCAATAAAAATGAAAGGATAGATAATTTATATTTTGAAAAAGAAAGGATTATATTTTACCAAAGATTTATTTTATTACATTTCTATGTGACATGGAGTTCTAAAACCACATTAAAATAATGTCCTCCTGGAGAACAGTTTGTTTTAATACAGCTGAACTCAGAGAGCAAGAATAAACATAAAGCCTGTTAGCTTTGGAGTAAATAGCTATAAATGAAATAAAATTAAGTGAAGCCAAAAAGAAAAATTATTTGTTCTTTCACAACATCTTTCCTTGGAGAAATCAAAAACTTCATAAATGCACAATAGTTAGGTCACCTGCCACATGGCACCTTGAAGATCATTCCTATGTTCAAATCTAAAATTTTCATATCTTACAACCTGACTATGGAAGAAAGGGAAAGAATCAGAAGCTCTTAATGAATTCACAGATTCATACCTAAGAGCACTGATGTTCTGCTCATCCTTTGAATATGCTATATAAGTAGGAAAAACTTAGGACCAGGCCTTACCCCAAACTTCCAGATTCCACTTCAATTCATAAGTAGATAATAGGAAAAAAGGAATTAAGGAAAAACATAGCTCCTATGGTTTTGTGTTAAACTTATTAATATCAAGATCTAAGATGAACTATATCCTAACTCTATATCAAGCACTGGTAAAACATTTAAAAATTCATGACAGCAAGACTATCTTGAATATAATGACCATGGCACTGTGCTAAAGGCTGCAGAAATACCAACAAATGAAACATGGTATCTGGCCCCAGGGAGCTCACAGTCTAATGGGGAAAACAGACATTAACAATGACATAACAACTGTAGTACTTGCTCATGAAGTCAATGTTAATTAATGAAGAGACGCAGGGGAAGCAAAAACTCCCTATATTTAGGCAATCAAGGAGAACCTCTCAGAGAAGACATTTAACCTGGGTTTTGAAGGATGAGAAGAATTTTGTACGAAAATGTTTTCCAAAGGTTAAGAGAGAATATAAGAGAAGAAGAGCAGAGAAAAATACACAATGATACATAGTGGAACACTGGATGTGTAAAATAGTTTTATATCAGATAATGGAGGACTTTGACTAAGTTTTTGAAAAATAAGAGAAATCAAATATGATTTGTGTCCTTGGAAGACAGTTGTGGAAGCATGTGAAAGGTGGTATACACAAAGAAAAGAAAACAAGTGACATCTCCTAGGAGAGTCTACCAGTCAGGTTTTCAAAAGCAGCCTGAACACCATCATGGCCCTTCCCAAGTTCATTCATTGCTCTACATGCCCAAGATCTTTGAAGACAGTCATTATAATGTAACTTCCTCACATCATCTTCTCCTAAAGATCATAATCTCATCATAAAGAGAAAAATTCTAGTCTCATCAACAAAAATGTAAATTTTTTCCAGGTCACTCCTTTAACAGTTTACTTATTTTTATCTTAAGTTTATGGCTCTCTAGTTAGCTTTATCTTCTTATCTTTTGTTTTCTGTCCAGACTCTGAACAGGGTCCTACCAAAAATAACATGTATAGATGATAAATATAGCACTTGTAGACTCTAGTTTGTAAAATTTCTCCTTCACCTCTGTTAAAATATCATTATTAATGTCTCTTGTTTCATTGTTCAGACTGTTAAAACTTTAGCCCATATGCCATTAAAAGTACATGCAAAGACTGGCTCCAAGCCATTCTCAGATGCTTCAGGGAATTCAGAAGGAATCTCAGTCAGGTTGGGCAGCAGCATGAAGGTTTTCCGCCCACTTCTTGGCTAGTGGACCTGAACAGAGATTTCAGCTTCACCCTAAGGTTTTTATCTTTCTTTTGAACTATTTCTGATGCTTGTTGATTGATGTTGCTGAAATAAATTACATTGATGTGCTGGACCCTTTACATGTGTTGCCAAATCTGTCTTGGTTTTTGATTGATCGTCATTCAATTATACCTTTGAAATGTGTGTACCTTTTGTGAGTGTACTGTCTCTAGCACAGCCAAATGCCTC
Source organism: Noctilio leporinus (assembly GCA_004026585.1). NCBI lineage: Eukaryota > Metazoa > Chordata > Mammalia > Chiroptera > Noctilionidae > Noctilio > Noctilio leporinus. The sequence continues at coordinate 47,875 of PVIW01005537.1, read as the reverse complement.
GCTGACATCTCCCCTCAGATGCCTCACTGGTATTTGAAATGTAAAATGTCCAAACACATGTTTATGTGCTGCCTTCCCAGATGCCTTTCCCATTTCATTAAATGGAACCACTATTTACCCAATTGACCAGGCTTCATCCTTAGGAATGGTCTTATACTCCTCTTTTTGTCACGCTTGCAATGCAATCTGTCATTAAATATTCTCAAAATACTTCTCAAATCTAACAACTTCTACCAGTTTCACTGCCACTTGACAAGGAAAAATGACTTTGCTGCATAATTCTTCCAATTAATGTTCCTACTTTTGCTCTTGTTCCCTACATTCTGTTCTCAAGATAGCAGCAAAGGAATCAAGCTTTTAAGCATGTAAATCAGGTCATGTAACTTCCTTGCACAAAATCCTCTAATATTTTCTATTACAGTCAGAAAAATATCTTACATCCTTTTTATGTCAAGGATCCCCATAATTTCTACATATAAGCTTCAAGTTTGAGGCATTATACCTTCTCCTGAGAGTTTTCTTTATATTATTAATTATCAAATGTTATCAAACTCTAGACAGGTTCCTGTGTACTCAACTAAGCCCTTTTTTGGGCATGTGTTCAGAACCCAATTTTAAGAATCCCATTAAGTTAGAATCTCCAGCCATCAATGCCTATTCAAATTCCTCAGCTTCCACTATTTCCCCATGTGATACCTATTATCCTGACCCATCTTCAGCACAAATCCTGCCCAGTCTGTTTAGCCAGAATTGTAGCCCCCATACCCTATGATATTTCCTCTTAATAATTTTCCTTCCACAAGCCACTACCATGCTCCTTGGCTATAAACCCCCACCTTGTTGTGCTTGGAGTTGAGCCCAGTCATTCTCCCATACTGCAAACCCCCACTGCCGTAGTCCCTATATTTATAGATGTAGTCCTGAATAGTCTTCTATTTTAACAAATGTCAGGATAATATTTTCTTAAATACCACTCTTGGATATCTTGAGAAGAGTGTGAGCCTTCTTTCCAATTTATCAACCTGCTTACCATTTAGAACAATTCATCAGCTCTAATGGGAACTTGACTTATTTATCAAGGTCAAATTTTCTAGCTTTTGAGAAATTAATTTCACCCACTATCATACTATGGTCAGAAAACACAGCATCACTTTATTACAATCTCTATTTACACAAACCCTATCAATTATCTTGGTGATGACTTCACATTTAATAATAGTGGCCAAGCTATGAGCAGATATTCAAATCCAGATTCTGTAATCATTTCACTCACAAATAATGTCTAAATGGGTCAGTTTCTGTGATCACTTTTGTTTATTTCTAAACCTAGACTCCAGAAGCTGAAAAACTGAGATGTTTGTCTTGACATTTTATGTTTTTCCAAAACAAACACATGAAACATCACTCTCCTCTTTGGTTTGATGATTAGCACTTGTCCATTAATTCACGGCAAACTTGCTGTCATGTGCCTTCCCTTTCTTTGTGGTTAACTTACTCTATGAATAACACTTCAGAATTCTATTCAAAATAGCATGCCAGGTGGTCATGCTAGTATATTTAAATGATCTCAAGAGATAACATCTATTTGCTATTCAGTATCATTGTCAAGAACCCTATTCATAGTCTCTTTTAACAAGATTTTACACCTTCTTCTTCAATCTTTTGTACTTAGGGACTGATCAGGGAGGGGTCTGCTGGGCTTCCCAGGCTAGCCCTCCCAGGTGAGGCTGGATCATGACCCAGGAACCAGTCTTAGCTTCACTGGTTTATTGACACAATTTCATTGGTGGTCTCTGATTGTGAAAGATAAAACTTCCACTAACTGAGCTCACAAGAGACTGAGATGTAAAAATCGATGTTCCTCTATAAATTGACAAAATGCAATACAACTAACCATAGGAAGAGAATATTTATACTGTTTGACTTGTGCATTCTATTGCTCTGAAGACAACTGGATGAGAAACTGCAGGGTTAAAGTGAGCTTGATATGACAGCAAGGGTATCACAAAGGCTGATATAACTGACCTACAATACTGTGATGAACCACCTCCACTAGCAGGGGCAACCTTCCAAGGAGAGATTCAGACCTGTCCTTGGATAGTTTCTTCTGTTCTAGCCTCCATGCAGGCAACTTTCTCTATTCACATATTCTTTCATGAGACAAGAGCTTAAAAATAATAGCTGCTTTAGAGTAAGTACATGCAATGCTTCTAATATTCTAAGATATTAATAAACATGTATGAAGCACTTACTATATTACAGGCGCTATTTTAAAGTATTTGTTTAGCCTCATAGTAACTTTATAAAGTAGGTTCTTATCATAATCTTAATTTAAAAAATATGTACTGGGAAACACATATTCTTTACAAGAAAGTATATAAAATGGTAATAATGCTAAAATAAATACCTGAATGTTCCCACCTAGTTTAAGAAATAGAACATGGATCCACTTTGTTCCCCTCTCTATCTCAATGAACTAGTATTCTGACTATGTTAATAACTCCCTTTCTTCTCCATCGGTTTACTGATCATCTCTTATCTTATTAATTTGTAAGATTTATTTTTATTATAATCATGAACCAAATAAGGACACTTTGGACAACAACAAACCACATATATGACTGTGGTCCCTTAAAATTATAACAGGGCTATGACCTGGTTGGTGGTACAGTGGATAAGGTGCCAGCCTGCGAATCCAAAGGTCTCTGGTTCGATTCCCAGTCAGGGCACATAACCAGGTTGCAAGCCAGGTCTCCAGCCAGGTCTATAGCTGCAGGCAGGTGAAAGGCAACCATACAGTCATGTTTCTCTCCCTCTCTTCCTCTCTCCCTTCCTCTCTCTCTAAAAATAATAAATAAAATCTTTTAAAAAATTAGACCCAGGCTGAAAAATTCCTATCACTAAGTAACTTTTTGGTGTAGCTCATTAGTCACTAGTTTGTGATGAATATAAATAAACCTAATAAGCCATCAGTTGTATAGAAATATTACACATACAATTATGCACAGTACATAACACTTGATAGTGATAATAAATGATAATGTTATGGGTTTGTGTATTTACCATAATATACTTTTTATTGTTATTTTAGAGTGTACGCTTACATATATAATAACAGTCTGATGTAAAACAGTAGCTGTGTGATGCTGGCAACAGTCTTGTCTTTACCTTATCTCTTGATTGGATGGTTTTCTTGTTGCTTGATTTAATCTCATGCCCCTTTGTATAGCAGCATGCTGCATAGGTTTGTAGCCTAGAAGCAATAGGCTATACCTTATAATTTAGGTGTGCAGTAGACTACCTCACCTACGTGTATGTAAGTGCAATCTGTGATGTTCGCACAATGATTAAATCATCTAATAATGCATTTCTCAGAATGTATTCTTGTCATTAAGTGGCCCATGACTATAAATTTTCAATAGCAATATTTTATGTTTCATATGAATTCCTATCATCTCCAAGTTTATGGGTTTTTTTTTACATTCTACTCTGTCAATTAATCTTAAGACAGTCAGATTTATCTATCTCTCTATGATTTATAATTTTTATTTCTTGTTCAAAAAATTCTTCCTAGTCCTGAGATCATAAAAACATTATTATTCCATATTGCTTTCAAAATTTTGGATAGTTTTACCTTTCACCTCCTGAGAATATTTTTATGAATGTAGTGAAAGAAAATAAATAATCGTCACTATGAAAAAATTGAGGCAAAGAGATTTTGTTACTCAAGGTTCACAGATGATAAGTTATAGAGCTAAGATTTGAACCCAGGAAATCTGATTTTGGAGCACATATTCCTATACTGCCTCTAAGGGTATAATTAGAGTTGTATTACAGATATGAAAAATGAGGCTCAGTGAGATTACGTGATTTGCCCAAGTTCACACAATCAGTAAGAACTACAAACAGTATGTAAACTTCAAACACCCTTATACTAGGGTTTACACATTTTTTTTTCTTATATGCCTTGCCTTCCTAGAACTACATGCTGGTCTGTAAATTTTTTTTCCACAAACTCTCTGCTATTTCTCCTTTGTTTTAGAGTCATTTTATTCTCTAATTAATTTGCAGTAAACTGGTTTTATCCACACTCTTTGCATTTATTTAACCCACAACCTGAAATTTTTATCTCCTAATTTTGGATCCATCTTAGATAATTTTTTCTTAACCTATCACTTATCTTTATTTCTTTTTTTAATCTTTATTTCTTAATCTGAATTTATATGTTTTTTCACTTCTGGGAGACCCATCCGCTGACCTTATAATATTAATATTCTGCATTCAAATTCTATTTATAGCAGGTAATATGTTCAGTTTCACGTTACCTCATTTTTAGTGATTACAATGAACACTTCAAGGATTTCTTTGATCTTGCTCCTTTCTTTCTCCTTGGGCTCATCTCTTATGCTCCTTCTTCAACTTAATTCATACTCAGCTACTTCTATACAAATCAAGGATAATTGTCAACTTTTCCCTGTCATGCTTTACAAGGTCAGAGATAAAGGTAAACTTTTTGATAAAAGTTGGCCATTTGCTCAAGCTTCTGTGGTTACTTTGAATTCAAATGAAGCAAACGTGTCACTTCTGGATGTTTAGGGGACCCTTGATTCAGCCTAAAGTATGTCGAAGTGAAACTTTTATGCGTGCAAACTACTCTTTCTATTTTGCTAATACAGCTTCATTTCCTCAAAATGTCATTTACTCTATAGTCACCTATTGAAATTCTTCTCATCTTTCAATGTCCAAGCCAGAAATCATTATCCCAGCCCTTTCCAAGGACTCTTTCAGACCACTTGAAGCAGGATCCATGTGTACATGCCAGCATTCTGCATCACCTTTAGCTCATTATCTTCGGTCATGTAGTGCCTTAGCACTATACATACAGAGGCCTCTAATATATTGCTAGTTTCTTAGGGAATAAACCCCAGACTGATTTTAGGAAACTACAACTACAACAATCTTTCTTATTTAGGATTGCAGTTCTCCTATGATCAGAATTATATAGGCCTTCTCTGTAAGTCCTCAGAGGTATTTGTTGAACTGAATTGAATTTACATGATGAGTTGAACTGCATGGTCTGTTCCTCTTTCACAAAATTATTTTGGATCTATTCATGCCTTGAATTGTATCATGCAGTAAAGACAGTAGCATGCATACAATGTAGACCATGCCTGGTAGACTGGTAAGGTGAACAGACCAGAAAACAAAAGAGATCAGGTGGTGTGGCGGATAGCAGAAACTGCAGAGCTGACGCGTCTGCTCAGTCACAGCTTTCACTCCTGCTGGTTGGTGAGTCTTGAAATCCTTTCCCAATTTGATGGTGCCTAAACTTTTTTCACTTGCAAAATGAGGGAGTCAGTTTCCACCTTTCAGGGAAGTTTTTGGATGTAGAAATAATGCATAGGGCATAATATTTAAAAAAGAGAGAGGGGAGCCATTATTAACACTGTGACATGTACATATTTGCTAATGCGAAAGCAGCCAGGGTTAGTTTAAAACCATTCAGGCTGGAGGATTAATCCAGGTAAATAAATCAATACAGTGATATGTCCACCCAAACTAGACTTGCTTATAGGATAAGTGTGTAGAGATGACTGCTATCAAAATTCTATTTTTAAGGAGATTGGAAAGTAGATAACATTTATTGAATGATGTGTCACATTAGGTGCTTCATATACATCATCTCATTCAATAGTCATGTGAGCATGTAGGCATATTATTCTCTTATGATAAACATAGAAACTGAGATTCGGAGAAGTTAAATATCTATTGTAGTCTAAAAACAGACAATTATACTTCAGGAAAAGTCTGTGTGCAGTATATTAAAAAACTATCATTTTACTAGGGAGCATGCTATTAAATAGTGATTTAGAATATCTGCCCTCATTAACCGCAACTCAGTTATTTATTTCACATGGTACATACATAGTGTACTATCTAGCATAATAACAAAACCTAAGGGATCCTTTGAAAATTTCCAACCTGATTTTTTAGAATGTACTAAGCAGATGATTACTGGCAAATAGAAGACACACCTTTGCTTTCCTGCATAAGCAGGTATTTATTGCACCTCCCAGGTAGTAGAATAGTACAATATTATTTCTACATGAAATAGTCTGTTAGAATAAGCATCATTATTATGCAATCTAGTCCTAAAATGATGCTAAAACCTTAATTAAGCATTGTTACAAACTTTATCTATGCCTCCAGTGGTAAAGCAAAGGCTGGTCCATTTCCTTCTTTTTTGTATGAATTTTTGGCTCTATTCTATATTTCATATACACTGTGATGCAGTCAGGCTCTTGAAACTTCAAGTGAGTCCTTAAAGTAAAAGGGAATGCTTAAAATTGCCTTTAACAAAAAATAATGCTGTATCTTCAAGGCTAAAACATTAATATTAATGTTCTGCTCTGATTCTATTATTTAAAAAACATTTATGTATGTATATGTACATAAATATATTTACATGTTGTATATAGAAGTAAATATATATATTTACATTTGCTTTAAGTATGTGTGGGTGGGTGGGTGGATGTGTGTCCACCTAAAGTACTCTTCAATGAAACAAGCCACGAGATAATAATAATGAGTAGAATCAAAACCTTTTCTGAGCACAGTTATAAATATGCCCAAGTCTGCCAAGTTAAAGATCATTCAACTAGTATCTTTACTATCAAGGATAAAACTGACATGTGAAAGATTTCCTATGCAAGAGGTGGTGGATGATTTTTAAAACTGGGACCTGTCATAAGTGGAGTGGCCTCACTGTGTGGCATATTTAACCCTGGCAACAAGGCAAGGGAAGAAATTGGAGTGAAAGGCGGCAAGATGTGGCTCTGTGAGGCATTCTGGTCAGTGTGTAAGCCTGGTATGGTTTAGTTAGATCCACTCTTCTATGTCTGGGAATGAGGAGGAAGCTGAATGACAGATCTAGAGGGTGAGGCACAGAATGGACTATGAGGTAGTGTGGGTGGTGGGTAACTAACATCACCCAGCAAGTGACACTCTCAGGACAATGCAAATGAAATCAGTCTTTGGAAATCAAAGGGACACTAATGCAAGGAGAACAGTCAGCTATAAGAGTTAGGCAGGTTTCAGAGGAGTTCAAGTTATAAGTCAAATAGAATAGGCAATGAAACCAAGGACCTCACATGCCTTTTGGAAATAAAAGGCATGGTGTAGGGGCTGGGAGCAGAGAATAATGTGTCTCAGAAGCTACCTGGACTCAATCAAGAGCTTATCCATGGTACACTAGACATCGGGACCACAGGCTGCATGATCTAATCCAAAGCCTATCACATGGGAGAGACAGAGCTTCTTTTATAGCCTCTAACTTTCTGTAATTGGGATAGAAGTAGGCAGCGAGGAAGTGAAAAATGTAGAGTTGGCTAGAAACTAGGTTGACCTGGAACTGCAGCCTGTTACTGACTTACCAGATGATACTAGAGGATAGGAAGGAGAGGCCAGAGAATGAATAGCTGCTGGTCCACTTGTAAAATTAAAAGTGTTCCCTTTGAAGCTGATATTTCAAAATTATTTCTTCAGGATCTCCCAATCTAAAACACAAAATGTCCTTATCTAAGTGTTCAATTTAGTTTTTCTGGAAATTAATAAGCACCTGAAGAAAGAAAAAGTAAATGTCTTCAAGAACAAAGGCAACCTTCATTTTTGTGGTGTTTTTCACATAACTGTATGTCCCCAAATGCTTCACAAAGCATTTAATTACATGCTAGCAGGAGAGGAAATGCTGGCAATGCTGTATGCCAGCTTCAGCCCACGTAGAGTGGGGAATGTCAAGTGAACTCACTAAGTGTAAGGAATTTGCAGAAAGCCACAGTATTTTCTCTTGGAAAGCACTGCTTCTCATTTCTGAGCACATAGACATTTCATGGAAAGTAGAATGGCCTATCCATGTTGCTTCTACCAGGAAGGATGGGGGTCAAGGTAAATGGTAAAGTAGGCATTACTTACAACCCAAGATTCCACACACACAAAAAATAATAGACCTGAGCACCCAGGAGTATGTAAAGGTGATGGGCAGGGAGGCCTTTAAGAACTTTATCTGGAGAGACACAGAACTAGCAAAGCCTGGGCTATGTAAAATGGGCCAGGAACATTTTAGATTCCACTTTAAAGGTTGGCCTACATTTCCACACACCCACTCTCTTTAGATCCATAGGTAACAAAGAGCTACCAAAAACCCTTTCTCATCTTGCCCTTAATGCAGGGTGGCATGATTGACCAGACCCTGAAATAGTTCAACTCTGACTTTGGATGAGTCAAGGCCTTGAAGCCTGAAACTCTAACATCTATTGAGAGAACTGCTTATATTTTAGTATGATGAGATCATGAATAAATGTATGAACACAACAAAAGACTATATTAGCAAGGACTTAAAAGGAAGAGACTGGTAGACCCTTGAAATGAGTTTAGATTTTATACACAAAGGACACTAAGAGATTTTAATAATAAAATGATTATTTAGTTTCTCAGCAAGCATGTACCAAGTGCCGATTGTGTGCCAGGCACTGACGATGAATAAGACACAGCCTTTAATCCCAAGCAGTATACAATTTAGTAGAGAAAGACTCTTGTGTAAATAAAGGAGTGGAACTCAGTATTGATAGTGTTATAGCAGCATCGTATTTTATGTTTATTAAGGAGTAAAAAAGGTATAAAGAATCAGTCAATTTAACTGACTGTTTAAGAGGTTTAAGACATGCAAACTAAAAGAAGAGGCTGATGGGATGGCTTTTGAAAGCTTCGCAAGAGCTCATGAGGTGAAGGAGCAGGGAAAGGACATTTTATGTGCAGACAAAAACATGATCAGGAGATGACTGTCAGGCAGCATGTTTGGGAAGCTGTAAATTGGGTATATACAGAATGCAAGGGTGAGGGGATATGGGGGAAAGCAACTAGAGGGACAGGTGATCACCTCAAAGTTCATGCTATAAGGTTCTGAGTCTGGCAGCAGTGAGGAGAACTGGTTTAGGTTGGGGTCAATGGGCCAGTTAAGAGATCATTATAATTGCCCATTCAAGAGAGGCCAAGAATATTTACAAAAGACACATCTAATAAAGGACTGTTATCCAAGATATACAAATAACTCTTTTGAGAGAGATTAATTTGTTGTTTTTCTGCTTATTTATGTGCTCATTGGTTGATTCTTATATATGCTCTGCCTGGGGATCAAACCCACAACTTGGCAATATTAGGACAATGCTCGAACGGAGCTCCCTAGACGGGGCCTACAAAGAACCCTTAAACCTCAACCATTCTAACAGATACCTCATCTAAGAAGATATACCCATGGGAAATGAACATATGAAAAGATGCTCCACACCACATTTAAACAAGGAAACATAGATTCAAACAACAAGATACCATTGCACACCTAATAGAATGGCCAAAATCTAAAACACTGACAACACCAATGCTGACAAGGATGTGGAGCAACAGGAACTCTCATTCACTGCTGCTGGGAATGCAAAAGAGTAGTCATTTTGGAGGACAGTTTGGTAGTTTCTTACAAAACTAAATATAGTCTTACCATACGAACCAGCAACTGCAGCCCTTTAACCAAAGGAGGTGAAAATGTACATTAATACAAACACTTGCACACAAACACTTAAAGCAGCTTTATTCATAATTGCCAAAAGTTTAAAATAACCAAAATGTCCTTCAGTAGGTGAATAGATAAACTGTGGTATATCCAGAAAAAGAAATATAATTTAGTGCTAAAAAGAAATGAGGTATCAAATTATGAGAACATGTGGAGAAAACTTAAATGCATATTGCTAAGTGAAAGAAGTCAACTGGAGAAGGTTAGATACTATGTACTTTCAACTATGTGACATGGTGGTGGGGGTAGGGGTAAACAGGCAGAGCACTGAGGATTTTTAGGGCAATGAAACTGCTCTGTACAATGCCATCAAGGGGGCTATGTGCATTATGCATTTGAGTGAAATGTATCATAAACTATAAATTTAGAGTGGTAATAGCATGTCAATGCAGGTTCTTCAATTGTATCGAATGCACCTCTCTGGTGGGGGTGTTGATAATAGAAGATGCTTTGCATGTGCGGGTGGAAGGGCATGAGAAATCTTTGTACCTTCAGCTAAATTTTGCTGTGAGCCTAAAACTGTTCTAGAAAGTAAAGTCTATTAAAAGAAAAGAAAGCGACTAAACCAAATAATAGCAATGAGGATGGAGAGGAATCATCAGCTATCAAACAGTTAAGGCTGTAGACATGACACAGAGATGAGGAAGGAGTTTCCTAAGCTGATACTGAATTCTGGCCTGATAACCAAGTAGCTGTTGCTATAGGTTTAATCTTTGCAGCTGGGACAGGTAACAGTGTTTCTCCACATCACCACAGATGATAGCATCTTCACTAATTTAAAGCTAGAAAATACTTCTCCGCATTTGTTGTCTTATAAGGCAGCTTCATAGATGCATCTCATTAGTCTTCACAATATCCAGGCATTAACAGGTCTTGGCAATCAGCAATCACTTGTTGAATGAATAATGCACAAGCACACAATGATGTTGGGTAGGGAAGAAACAGTGTGCCTATAATTTAAGCCTTGAGTATTATAAATATTTTTGAATCTTAAGTATTGTGCAATCTTAAGTATGATGCCTATAATTTGGATCCAATTCTCATTTAAAGTCTAGTGCTTATTTGCATTGAACCACAATTGTCACATTTTAGACAGAAGGAAAAATAAACAAGTAAATCTATAGACACAGTCCTAAAATTAAATCCATTTTTTGCAATTGCCACTCTGAGTCCCCACATATACAATGGGAATACATATCTTTTTTCACAAGGCAATTTTATGTTTAAATAAGATGATGAAAGCTCCCAGCACATGGAATGTCTCAGACACAAAGGAAACATGGAAATCTGCTTGGATCATCTGTTGTTCTACTTTTTAGCTATTCTTTTCCTCTGTTATTCATGCCAGTTTATGAGATGACTACTACAGAATCTGGTCATTCAATTATTGCTAAAGATAACATGGAAGGGCCTCAGAAAAACCCTCCTTCCTTGGGTGCCCTCTCAAAAACATCCATACATGAGCAAGTCACAGAAACAAGCGTCAGATCAAAGTCTGTAACATCAACTGTCATTTACTAGCACATAAACCTGCTGGTGGTCATGGAGCATGTGTGGTAAGCTAAAGGAGGCCCCCAGTTGCTATCATTTTAAGTGCTCTGACAGTATCTGAGTGGAAAATTCACTCCAGAAAGTTATGAATAATTCCATTGGCAGGGTTCTAATTCTAAACTTAAGTGCTGTAGTCTTCTAGGGGGAAAATCACCCCCCAAATGACCACACAAAGAGCTACTTTGGAATCCTAACCCTCCATACTCATCTGTAGGACATCGCTGTTGTGCTCCACAGAAGTTATAAATGTATGTGCTCATGCTTAATATGCTACAATAGTCAAAATGATGTGTTTTAGGAAAAATCACAGACAATGCAACAAAAGGAAAGCCAGTGAGGCAGGTGGAAAACATTTTGGAATCAGAATCTATGGCCTCCATCTCAGTCCTGCCAAAGAGGGGCAGAACACTTCATTTCTCTGAGCACCTATGAATGTTGTAGCATGTCATAATGATTTATAGAGTTTTCAATACAATATTCTATGTCAGAATGTTTTGTTTTTAAATATGGAACTCTTCATGAATTTGCATGTCATCCTTGCACAGGGGCCATGCTAATCTTCTCTGTATCATTCCAATTTTAGTATATGTGCTGCTGAAGCAAGCATAGAATGTTTTGTAAACACTAACATTACCTCTAAGTAGTAAAACTAAGATACTCTCTTTGTCATTGTAGTTACCATCATTATTATCACTGTCTCAAATAAATTTAAATTGAATTTCAAGTTCAGAGTAGTAATCAAAATTAGAGCATAACTGGAATTCAGTGGCAATTCTCTTGAGCAGCACAGTCCAATAGATACAAGACAAATGAACTATTTAGATACAAGATAAAATGAACTATTTTGGGTCTGCGAACCCAAAGGTCGCTGGTTCGATTCCCAGTCAGGACACACAACCAGGTTGCAAGCCAGATCTTCAGCCAGATCCATAGCTGGAGGCAGGTGAAAGGCAACCATACATTGATGTTTCTCTCCCTCTCTGCCTCCCTTCCTTCCCTTCTCTCTAAAAATAATGAATAAAATCTTTTAAAAACTTTTTAAATAAAAAATAAACTATTTAATATATATATATATATATTTAGCAGCCAAATATAAAAATGCAAAAAAAAAAATGTAGAAAGGAACAGGTAAAGTTAACTTTAATATTTTATTTAACCTAAAATATCCAAAATATTATCTTCTCAACATCTGATCATTAGAAAAATCATTAATAATACTTTTATGTTTTCTTTTAATATTAAGTTTTCAAAATCTGTTGTGTCATTACACTTTAGCACATCTCAATTTGGATGATGAATTTTTGTCGAAAGTACTCAATTTGTATTTAGATTAGATCTCATTAAATTTAGAGAAAGTCAATTTACATATCCCTGTCGTACCAACTGTATCTAAGGTTTTCCGATAACTGAATTTAGTGTCGGTTTTAAGATTTAAGTTAATTAAATTTTGAAAAGCCTGTTTGTCAGTGATACCAGCACCCTCCTAGTGCTCTGTGGGCACATGTGGCTGTTGACCACTGCTTTGGATAGCACAGCTCTGGAGTCCATCTGCAAGGGTTCAGGCCAGCTTGTTGTAGATGAAATTGAAGAGTACAGCAGGTGTTAGGACAGCAGGGACACGAGATGTACAATAGCACACACACACATAAGAAGAGTACAAATAATAATAATTCCTCCCATTTCACTTTAAGAAGCACTTATTTGATTTTGATGCTGTGCGGGTGCTGAGAATCCAGTGATGAAGATTCCTATCCATGGGTAACTTAGTAGCCAATATGGAATTAAATTAATAAATATTATGTAACAAGTTACCGTTTAACAATAGCTATGTAGGTGTTAATCTAGTCAAAATACTATGAGCTAAATAGAATTATCAGAGTGTTTTAGATGAGGGCAACTGAGCTCAGAAGTGTCAACGTGCGACATTGAGATAAACTTGGGGCTCAATGATACCACCTGGCAGGCTCGGTCCAGAGTCCACGGTGTTTCAAGGTCCTGATAACACAGCACAGTATACTAGGCAGCACCTTCCTTTCTTTCCATGTGATTTGCACCCCAGTTCTTTGGTTAGCATAACCACATTTTCAAATTGTGATCCAAAGGAAGACATGGAAAATTATCTGGTCTTACCACTAGTCTTAGGATCCATCAGCAAAACATAGTTACTTCTCCTTTATTTAATTCAGAGGCAGATTCTGAAGTTGAATATATCTTTCTTTTTTTTTTTTTTTTCTGTCATAACTACTGGAAGATTCTTTTTTTAAGGTTGGAGAGAAAGTTTAACCTATATCAAAATGAGAAATCAATTTCAAGACTCAGAATCTGCCTGAGCAGGGCGAAACTCCTTACAGCTCTGGCAGACAATTCCCTCAGGAAGATCCACATCCCATGAGGAGCAACTCACATAATGAGCCTTCCTAGTTCCATTTATTTCAGGAACGGATTTTCTTCAAGAGCTGGAAGCTAGATGGTCTTTGCTCCCCTATCAAGTATATCTATTTGCTAGCTCTAGGCACATCTGCTCCACTGCTCCCATCATCTGATAGAGAGGCAGGTATGAGGGTCAAGATCCTCTTTCACTGGCAAAGGTACATGGCTAGTCTTCCTGTACTAGCAATGTACCCCTCCATCTGATAGTTTGGCTTTATTCTCCTTCATTGGCTTTAATTCAGAACCTGTACGCATAATCCCAAATCATTATTTCCCTTGTTTTGCTGAAGCGGCAAAAGGTAAAAGAATTTAACCATCTTGTCATTCTCTATCCTATATTTATTGTGTTTATCTACATGGTTGTGTTGAAGGTTGCACTGAAAATATCATATAAGCAATGTTTTCTGCCCATTGAGATAGTGTTAAGAATGTCATTTCTGGAAATATATATGTTTCTTCTGAAAAAAATGTAGAATTTAAGAAATAAAATTAAGAAAGCTCAATTTATAGTAAAGCTGAAGTGTGTGCTTTAAAAGAAGAAATCTTTTATTCTAAGGTTCAGCATCATGGTTCGCATCAATATTTTCCCTTGCACTATATAAAAAGGAAAAGAGAATAATTGATCACAAAAGGAAGAAGAAAGAAAGAGGAAATAAAAAATAATAAAAACATGAAAACTTCAAGATCTTCATTACTTTAATTATGTTTTATTCTGGTACCATATATTACCTTTTACTATCACTTTTGTCCCTGTTTCACAAATCTCTGTACATGTAAGTATACATCTAGCACCCCCCACAAAGACTTTATTCTAAACTGCTTTTTCTGACTCAAACTGTACACTACACTCAACTTTCTCTAAATACTCAATTGGGTCTGATGCTTAGCACAATAGTTATAGTTTCAATCCAAGATTCACTCTAGGATTGTTATTTAAAGAGATTTCTTGTCCTAATGCCTCAGGTTTTCTTCATATTTTCCCTTCCTTTTATAGCTCTAGACCTGCTCATCTCCCAGGTCCACTCACTGCAATCTGAACCAATGTCCTTTGGTTCAGAAAATATTCCATATCTGTGTCTCCAACTAAATAAGAGAGAAGACCCTGAGATCTTGATACCTCCAATACTTGATGACTAAGTGAAGAAAGGATGGATAAATGGATGGGTTGATGGATACAGAGGGAAGAGTGAATCAAAAGACAAGGTGAGTATAAATGCAGAAGTTCTGTTACCCAACATTCTATTAATCAACACTCCACCAGTTCTGTTACACAGTGATTAAGTGATGCAGCTGAAAGTGTCCCTGAGACTCTGAAAAAGCAAAATAGCCTTCTGAATTCTCAAAGGAAAAATAAAGTGCACTCAAGGAAAATAGATGCTTGATATATTGGGTTGAAGTCAAATGTACTGATTTGGCAACCTAAGCAAGCCTTGAGGGTATATAACATGAATATTATTTTTTAAATCATAGAATTAGAGATGAAAGCATAATTTAAAAATTAGTTCGCCTAACAGTGTTAGTTTATGAATTATCTGTAAGCCCTTTGTCTACTTACAGTTTAATCACTCATAATTTCATTTCTATAAGGTTTGTTCCCATTACTTCCCCAAACTGCATTTGTCAGTTATTGGTAACCTGCACATCACTAAATTCTTGGGTAAAATCATAGTCCTTATTGTATTCAGCTCATTAGCGGCTTTGAAACACTATTTTTTAAAAACTGCTTCTTCACTTAGTTTCCAAGACAAAGTGTTCTGTTAGGCTTATACTTATTCCACGGGTCCCTCCTTCTCAGTTTCCTCAAGTAGTTGGTCTATGGCCTCTACACCTGTGCCCCTGACTTTCTCCGCCTCTACTCACTCCCTTGGTGGCAACTTCCATTCCCTTGGCTGTAAATCTAGTCACATTTAAGGGATTCTCAGATTTTAATCTCAAACTCTGAGTTTACCTACTCTCCACTTGTTTGCTGTCTCCTCAAGTACAGTGTGAATTCCACAAGAAAGGGACTCTGCCTTTTTGGTACACCACTGCATCTTACTGCCTACAACTGTTGGCTCTAATATATATGCATGTATATATTAGAATATATGTATGAATATATATGTATGCAGATTTAAACATATGAATGAAATAGAAGCTCAGATGGTAGCTTGGAGAGTCAGTAATAAAAACTGGGCTTCCCGACTCCCAGTTGGTGGTATCCTGCCTAAACCTTAACAAACCAAACACCAAATCTCTGATCAGATGGTACTATAGAGAGGGCATTGTGTATGCTCCAATACTGAGTGTAGGACTCAATCATTCATTTGATCACCATTTTCCACTGCCTACTTTATGCCAGTAATTGTACATGGACATAAAAAAATAGAGTCTCTGCCCTCAACCTGCAAGGAACTTGCCAGATAATTGTGGTGGTGTTGGAGCCGAGGCAAGGAATTCTCCCTGACCTATAGTTTTTGTGTGGTCAAAGATGATGCTGCCTGCTAAATCCTACAGAAAAAAGAAACAGTGGCCAAGCAGAAAAAATAAAAGCATCATAAACAGTAAGATGATATATGCAGGCCTCCAGAATCAAGAGGGCAGCATTTTTAGGAAATTGCAAGAAATATGGATGAAAGGAAAACTGCAAGAGATAAATAGGGACCTCGTGGTGAAAGGCTTGGGAAGTAATTCTAGAGTGCGTAAACTCTAATCCTAAAGGCTATTGGAAAACTCTGAAAGGTTTTAAACAAAACAGCATCAGAAGATGTGCATTTCAAAAAGATAATTATATTTGCCAATATTGAAAAACACTCTTTAAAAAGAGGCAGGAAGGCCAGTAAGGAGACAACTGTCAGTCTCATGTGGATTTAGTTGAAGGTGATGACAGTGAAATGTATTCTGTTATGCAAATCCTGTTCTTATTAGAGCATTTATAGTAAACATCTACATGCTGCCTCTATGTTCCTAAAAGGAAGCAAGGATGACAAGAATCATAATAAAACATCCTTCAAGGCCAGCATCCAAACCTTTTCTCATCCAGAGAGCAGAACCTCTGTGTGTGTGTGTGTGTGTGTGTGTGTGTGTGTGTGTGTGTTTAAAAGATCACAATCTTGATAATCAGCCCTGCCAGGAGGGATTGATATCAATGACAATAGTAGAAAAGATGAGGATCTTGTAATGGTATATTGGAGATAAGGATTTTTGGAAAGGCAGAGACAAGTAGAAGCAATTCAGACAGGAGCTTGCAAGGTTAGGGAGAAATGGGGAGAAGGAAAAGAGGTGAGGCCTTTCCAGGGAAATTGGAAGCTTGACACTGAAAATGATATCCTTCTCAGGGCTGGAAGCAGGCCCAGACCCAGCGGGAATGTTCGCACCCTTCCTACTCCCTGGCTTCAGAAGCCTTGCATATATATATATACACGCACACATACATATATTTTTTAAATAAAGAAGAATCACAATTGTGAATAAAAATTTGCAAGGAGGAAGCAAAGAGAATTGGCAAAACAATCTTCTAAGAGAGGCTGATTTTCCACAATGTAAGATTCATTGGTAAGTGGCTTATTTTATTTCCTAGTAAAGACATAAAGCCCAGATTTTTGAGGCTCAGTTCTGATATCCAATGATATATAAGAGCTCAGAGAGAAATCTGGAGAACATTAAAAAAATTACAAGATGAGGCATTTTAAAGGTGGACTGTTCTAAATCACTTACCTTCCCTGCCCTCTTCTTCCCTCACTTGTAAAGGTTATAAACCCTGCCCTGTCAGCCACCAAGTGTGGGAGTCTTAAAAGCAAGATAAAAACATTTTGAAAATGGTAACAAAAAATAAATGTACTATTAAATGTCTCTTTTGGAAGATTTTTCCAGGTGATAAATCATTAAAATGAAAAAAACTCACATTAAAAAACGCTTTTGTGCTATGCTTTTGTTGCTCATGCTCCCCCATGAAATGTTAATGCCATGCTTACTATCTATTTTTCAAATACATATACACACAATGAGGATCTGGATTCCTAGATAAGCTGTTGCTCCATCTCCTCTTGTCCTCTTTTTCTTAGCTACCTTCAGGCTTTGTTTGATGTGACCACTGGTCCTGAGGTACTATCTACAATAGAACTTTGTAATTCAAAGATGGAAGGTGCACAAGATAAACAATGAATCATTGTAAAAACATGGTTTCCATTCTTCACAGCTCCCTGTTGTAGGATCTTCAGTGTTGACTGCGGGTAGATGCACACAATTATGCAGCCCAGACTCAGATTGTTAAGAATCACACTGATGCTAATCCTTTCCATCTATGTAAGTAGCCTTACTCTTAGTTTAGTGCTTTGAAATTCAGGAACTCTTGCATGCAACAGCCACTTTCTGCTCCTGTTTCCCTCACAACTATGTTATTTTCCCCCCAAAATGTGAAATTGTGGGAAATATAATTGAGAGAAAGTATGTCTCTCATGTAAGGCTTTGTGATTGGAGAACATCACTGGTTCTGTAATCAGACCACAGGCTGTGTAGGCTAAGGGCACAGGGTCAGCTGGCCAGAACACCCAGGCACCGGTGGCAGAAACTGGTTGGAGCACGCTGACTGTGGAAAGGACCATGCAGAGTTGTGGCAGGAGGGAAAGCAGGCTCCCTATGTGCAATTCGAGCTTAGACCAGGAGCAAATGTGTGTGGGGATAGTGGAGAGCTGGGGCCAGAGCGAACTGGGAGCAATAACTGTGAAGGGCTGTTAGTTTTGAAAGTGGTTTAGGAATGTGTTGACTACTTGAGGCTGGGGAAATGCCTGGGCAGTAGTGTGTGGAGCAGCTTGAGCTTTTGTGCAGGGCTTGAATAGCAAATGTTTGCAAGATTTCTTGGGGGGTTATAACCTTTTACTTAATGGCTAGAAACACAAGTATAAAAGAGTTTCTGTAGCTTGGAAAATCTGCTTTCTGGAGTCAGATAGCCTAAACTGAAAAATCACAGTGAGCTGTGCAACTTTGAGCAGTCACTTAACTTTTGAAGTCTCAGTGTCTTCAGCTATAAAAATAGGATACCAGGGTTAATTTTATATGGTAATGGGAAAGATTATGTGTGTAGCCCAGTGACTAGGACATATGTAGAAAAGCAAACATGTTTGCTTTTGTCATTATATTTATTTTTATAAGTGACTTCCATAGTTTCTTGAGCATGTAACATGTACTGACTGAATTCTTACCATGTGCATACAAGGTCTGCAAAAGGCGAAAACCTCCCAGCCTCAGGAGCTGTTGGGCCCCTATGCGCTATAGACCTCTGATGTGGCTGGAGCTCTGGGCCCCTTTGACACTGCACTCCACCTACAGGGTCTCTGCGGGTATCCTCAAGTCTCATTACCCTTTCACAATCAGTTGACAGGACCTGCCTGAGAAGAGAAATTAAGCTCTGTGTTCACGGTGACTAGAGAATCCAAAGGGGAGGGTGTGTTCAAGCAGCATCAGATGGTCCTTTGCTAGTCCCCACTGTGACCACCCTCAGACCACTGCACTACACCTTTCCCACATGGTCACCTGAGATTAACTGCAAACCTGCTTCCTTGTGCCTGATGAATTTGGGCCCAAATTTTAACATTCTCCTGATAATCAAAATATTTAGATTTTTTATAAAACCAAATATGCCTTGTAGCAATAATTTTTGAAATATATAATAATAGAACATCTTAAAGACTTTGTGTGTTTTTCCTTGGCTATCAAATGAATAGAATTAAGATTCATGATGGTGCCTGGTACTGTGATAAATGCTTTCTATACATAACCTTATTTTATTCTCACAAATTATTTTTTCCTTGTCCCATTTTATTGATGTTACAACTGAAGTTGCATGGCTTGAAAACAGTAGAGACAGAATTAGAACCCAAAGGAATCCGATACAGACCTTGAAGCTCATAATCCTATACTAGAATGTCTATTGTGAAAATGCTGACTTTCTATTAGAATTATAATCCAAGTTCCTACTGTGACCGTTGATGGCATTCTTCTCTCTTGAGGTGCACATATATAAGGTATACTAGTATATGATATGTGCACATACAAATTTGTGTTGCCTTTCATGTATGAAGATAGCACCACTCAAAACAATCACAGCACAAAGATATATTTTTAAAGGCAAATAAATGATAAGCAAACTCTGGATATAGAAGCTATAATTTATATTACATCGTTAGTGATAGAGGCTACTGTCTATAGAAAACTAATTTACACAGAAATTCCTTCCATGTACTCCCTAATGATCTTTTACACTTTATGAGTCTCAGTGATTTCTCATATCATATATCTAGTCTGTAGGGTAAATATTATCAACAACAAAGACTACTGACTAGCCCTGCCACTGACACTATTCATTACAGTAGGATATTCCAGGCACAATACTTTATATGTTATAATACTTCATAATGAAAAAAACATTCCATTTTACAGATGAGAGAACTTAGATTCAGATAGCTTAAGCAAGGTGCACAAGGTCATACAGGCATAAATGAAGTCAGATTTCAAATACAAAGAGAACTGAATCCCAAACCTATGCATGTTCTTTCTATTATACTCTACCAGAGACTTTTTTCATTCAGCAATGTTTCCTCTTGAGACTAGTCAAACATATATTATTCAATATTCTAGAAGTAATAAGGACTGTTATTCTCTGCCAACTGCCCCCCTCAATTAGAGGACTGGGGGCTGGCACAGCCGATAGGGTTTCATGTGGCTGAAGATAATGCTTTGGGGAAGGGCCAGAAATGGGGTATTATAGGTGCTGAAATCAAATTGTAAAACAGAATGGATCCCAAACAGAACACCAAAACTCAATATCCAAAACAGGAAGGCTCAAAACTTTCATAAAAATTAGAAAGGATGAGAGGGCCAAAAGAAGGTTTTGACAACTGTTACATATATATGATTTACCTTATAACTTTGTAGGCAATCTGATATAAGTGTGCATGTGTGTGCATGTGTTTGAATGCATGTGTGTGAATTAGTAATCTAAAGGTCATTTTTTCAGAAACTCATGGTTCATAGGAATTCTAGGGCAGAAAAGCCCTGCTCCAGGAGTGGTGGCTAATGGAATCAGCTATATTCACCACCAATCAATACCAGAAGCTTTTCTAATTTACTTACATATTAAAAATGGGGTTTCAATGGTAACAAATTAGTAGTATTCACAATCTATGCATTGTTTACATTTTGGAGATTTTCCTTACACTATTATAAATAGGAAATTCAGTAAAACCTCCACCCCTGACTCTCCGAGATCATACTGGGGGCTAGGTTCTGGAATGGCCCTACATTCAACTGTGACATTGGAGGAGTCTGTGTGCCTGATGATAATCATAAGGTTGACTGAGGACTGCTTCTATATTTTGCATCATCTCTAGTGAACCTAGAAATGGCATGTTATGTTCAGAGCACCTAAAGAACACAGCACTGATACATCTTTGAAGAGACAGAATAAGCAGTTGAGCTGTTAATATTATAGCTTTTCAAATAAATATCATTTCTAAGAAATATTGCCAAGTGTAGCTGAATTTGCTATGACAATTGTTTTTATTAAAACCTGATTGATATCCCAGTATTGATGTTATCAGGGAGTAAGTAGCTAACACTCATATCTATTTAACTATAGTAGCCATAAAAATCTACCACGCATAATCTTATAATTGTACATGGACAATTGGCATAGGCCAGTTCTGAACAACAGCAAAATTCTCAGCTTGGAATATGAGAGCTATGGAAATGAGAGCATGGATGGAAGATTAAATATAAATGGAGAATGGTCTCAGGCAATTTGTCAAAACAGGTTCAATGTCTGCTTCTTGCATTTACAAATGAGTCTACTTTGGTATCAGCTGCCAACAGACAACTGAGATGTAAGAGCTGGGGTAGAAGCTGACACCTTCCTTAGAGCCAAGATCTCCTTATTAATGATTTTATGTTTCCAAAATAATCCAAAAGAAGATGAACTATCAGCAGCTATTCTATTATATGCTAAATACCCGGATATTTCCAAGAACCCTACCATTTATCTCTATGTCTGTCTACCAGGCAAGTGACTGATTCTTTGCATTAGAACATGCTTAAGCCAGTTTCATTCACTTCCTTTCAATAAGTATTGATTGAGTGTCTGGTTATGTTAAATATGTAATGTAAATTTCCTTGGAAAAGTTCTCAATAAATTTGATGTGATTCTACAAATTGTTCACACCAAATGATTATCTACCCTCTGTGACAGCATGGATGGAAATGGAGCATATTATGTTAAGTGCAATAAGTCAAGTGGCAAAAGACAAATGTCATATGATCTCACCTATGAGTAGAACCTAATGAACAAAACAAAGGTGCAAAATAGAACCAGAGATGTGGAAATAAGGAACAAACTGACAGCAACCAGACAGGAATGGGGAGAGGACATTGGGGGAAAGACAAGGAGGGGTCTAATCAAAAAGCAAGTATGAAAGGCCCACAGACATGGACAACAGGGTGGGAATTGTCTGTGGGGGTGGGGAAGGGGAAAGCTACAGGGAAAATTGGGACAACTACCATTGAACAACAATAAAATAAAATAAAATAATAAAATAGAGCTCAGTTCAGTATAGAAGCTGATATTATGCCCAATCTTCACTTTGTTTTTCCATTTCCCTAAATAAAAGCAACATTTTGGGTTCACTTTTCTATTTCCTTCTCTGTTATTGCCACTAAAGTTTACAAACTTTCCAGAGGAAACCAAGGTCTGTTTGAAGAATTCCACTAACTAATGTGGGTGGAACATGTTATCAACTCTTTTAAGAATTGCCATAAAGTGTCAGCATGTAGAAGAGCCATTTATCTTTTTCAGGTTGTTTTTCCCTTGCTCTAATAAAGCAAAAACAAAGCAAATGAACCAACAGAAAACAAACACACAAACATAAACACATATACACATACCACACACACACATACCAAACACACACACACACACACACCCACACACAAAACAAACAAACAAAAAAAAAACCTTCCTTAATGACTTTCTCTAGAAGACTAGATATCTTTTGCTGAAGTTACGAGCCAGAAACTCACCATCTTCCTGGACCTTTAATGCACTGTGCAGTAGTCATAAGTCAGCATGCATAAATATGTTCCTCTCCTCTGGTAAAACCCATCAAAGCATGTTCTAAAGAGAGGCCTCTTTCTGTTATGATTCCACCTGTTTTTGCTTGTGCTTACTTTTGCATTTAGTATGGAAAGGTCAATATTTGGAACAGAACAAGAAAGATATTTATGAAACTGTAAGAACACACATTTCATTTGGAAGGGCTACCTGTGCCTTCCACACATTTACGGAGCCATCTCCGTAGGAAGCCAATATAAATGCTACCTATTATTTTTGTGAATTGAGCTCTCAATTTGCATCTGTTTTCTATTGGATAACTGCAGGAAATCGAGATCACAAAGTTTAAAAAGGAGAATACCTGTTTAATGTTCCATGGCAGTCTGATTTTGTGCTAGATGTTTGCTCATACAAAAAGCCCCAAGGCAAGAGGCAGAATGAGCAATTTAACCAAATTCTGACTGCTGGAATGCATTATGTAAACTGAAAATAAGGCCATTCGTTGCATTAATGGGGGAAAAACAAAGTCTTACTTTAAGCCATTCATTGTTTAAAGGTAGACTTATTTTAATGTCTGCCATAGAAAATGGTCCTTTAAAAGCAATGCATAAAAATTTAGAAAAAATGTCTATTTTAGAATTATAAACATACAGAAATCTATTATTAAGAGTTCTAATACAACATATCCATTCTCTTTCTTTGTTGGGTCTGTAAGTAGTAATCACAAACCTTAAAATATATCACATTGTGAAAGTTTATAAACATTCATTGGAAGTTGACTTTTAGTCTTGGAAACTGGTCCTTGCTAAATGCCTCTTTAATGTCAGGCACTTTGAATACTTTGTGTTTTAATCTTTACAACAACATTGCGAGACAGCTGTTGCTTTTTCCTCCTGATGAGGATGTGATTTTGTATCTGTCTGATGCTTTCTCAGCTACTGTTGAGTAACAAACAACCATGCATCTTCATAATATACAGTAGAAAGGTGAGAGCTGATGCATCCAGAATTAGCTCTGCTGACTTGGGCTGGGTTTTCCCAAAATTCTTCATGTTGTCAGCTGAGGTTACTGGAGCATTTTGGCTCTGTTCCACATGTCTCTTCAACTGTCACAGGCTGCCCCAGACATATCCTTCACATGGCAACAAGCAAAGGTGTAAGAGGAAGTGCAAACACGCCATTGCTCTTATAAGTCTCTGTGGGCTCATTTCTATTAACACTTCCCTGGCCACAGTATATACTGTATAAAACACATTCTGATTCTTAACAGGAGGAGGAGCAAAGTTCTATGGCAAGGGGTGGAGAACTGGGCTCATCTATTAAAGCAATAGTCTCCACAGATGCCAGTGGCTGACTACTGTCTGTTCATTTTACCGAATTGCTGTCCTTATTCCATTGATTCAACTTTTGACATTATCTGCAATACCTGTTATTTTATTATACAAACTAAAAAACTAGAAACCAAACCACACTCTCAATAGCACTTCATAGATCATTTAATTATTCCTAAACCTTCTCACCTTCTCACTTATTATTTTTATTAATAATGAAGGTTGTGGTTTGGGCAGTCATAATTTATTAACATTTATGATATACCAGACAGTGACTAAACATTTTTAAATCTTACAGTGATTCTACTGAGTAGTGCTACAGTCCCAGTTTTATAGAGGATGAAGAAAATGAGCTGTAGGGAGATTGAAATGCTTGCCCAAGTTTGTTCTATAGTAAGTATTGAAGCTTGGATTGAAAACCAGGTATGGTGGATGTCAATACGGGGACTTCCAACTGCCAGTCTATTCACATTTTAACCCAGGGGTGTCAAACTCATTTTCACCAGGGGCCACATCAGCCTCTCGGTTGCCTTCAAAGAGCCGAATATAATTTTCAGACTATATAAATGTAACTACTCCTTAACAGTTAAGCTAGCCAGGTAGAAACAGATGCTAGGCTGAAGGTGCCAGGCTGGATAAAACAAGGTAGAAGGCCAGATTCTGCCCATGGGCCTTGTGTCTTAACCTATCCCAATGCCAATAGATTGAGTTTCCTGTATGTTATTATGTCAGACCATTCCTTTGTCAGGAAAATTACAATTGCTTCCTCTTGCCTTTGACTATGAGAAAAAAAAATGCTATGTTTTTCTAGTGACACAGAAATTTCAACACACTATAGGTATAATATTATCATAAACATTTTCTCAACAGACAGCTTTTGTTGTCATTATGCAAAGTGCTCTACCATGACCTGAAGAGGATTGCTTCTTCCTACTTTCCTATTTGTATTTTTATTGTTTTGGACCTCAACAGTTTCCCCTTCACCCATCTGCCTTTAAGATATCTCTAATTCAATTTAAAAACATTTAAGCTTTTATCAAATGTTTTTATATTTATATATATATTTATAATCATTGCAAAGGCAGATAAAAAATAAAAACCTTAATGTTCCTTATTGAAAATAAGGGAAACTATACCTCTCCCCTATTTTTTGCCTAGGCCATTTAGTTTAGAAAACTTAAATTTGTAAGTAGATAGGACTTTTGTCAGTTTTTGACCCAAACAGCTGGGAGCCATTTCTTTGGGATATAAATATCAAGGGTAATAGTCCCCAGATCTCCCAGTTTCTGTGGGAGATAACAAGTCTAACTTCCATGGGTACCTTCCTCCAAGTTACATAACTGCTTCCTATCACAGGAAAAGTATGGTTTTCCTTTGGATACAGCCTATTATTTAACACAGATGGTCACCCCAACCACCCAGTGAAATTAGGATTACCTATATGTGATGAATGTTAATGTCAAATCCTCTTACTTGAAGACTTATTGTTTATCTTGAGGAAAACCAAATATATACAGTGCATTGTATCAGGTTGAATAGATAAAAGGGTGAGGTTTCTTTTGGTCTTTGCAATCTCTTCCTGTGAATTGCCTGTGATGTGCAAAATGTCCTCATTTTATGTTATTTAATAATAATTTTTCCTATTACTTTTGCTGAGAGAATTCCTCAGTTATAAGATTTTTGCCTTAATTATACCCCACCCCCAACACAATCTGCAAAGTAAATATTATATTAAGTCAGTTGGTAGTTTCTGGTTCCTATTTGCTTTCCCATTGAGCATGATTGGAATAAGAAATATTCTAGTTAAGCCAATGTGGCTTTTTATGTGTGTCTCAGTGTCACAGTAACTTCACTCAGTTCAAGCTAGTCAGGCTCTCAGGCCTTGACCTCCTCTGAGTGCTGAGTGAATCACTGGGCATTGAAAGGGGAAAACCAAATAAAATGGACCTCTCTTATACCATCAGGTCTCAGCTCATTTTATGCATGATGCATGACATACATGACAGGAAACTTTCATGTGTTAGTCCCCAGGAAATAGGCACCACCCATAATCTTTCCTCTTTGTTGCCTACTCAAGAAAGTGCATGAAAATGAAAATAAGAGACAATGATGATCTAAAGCAGCCTTTCACTTAGAGGCAGCACATAAAACATCTCTCCCCTTTATCAATAGGTATGATGTTAACAAATGAAAGTTTATAAAATCTTGATGTTATGATAGAGCAGTCATTTGCTGGAGCTGGTTCACACAGCTCACAAAAACTACCTTTATGTGTTTCTTTCTATCTCTGTGTTCAGCAATGTCAAAATGGCACTTTGAAATAGGCCATGGTGGGAGTATTAACACTATAGAAATCTGCAAACATTACCAATATACAAGTGTGTTTTTCCAAGAAATCAGTTTACTAGCATACCTCTGTATAATTTCTTTATTACAGGGTTTCTGAGAAATTTTAAAATAATATCCATATTGTTAAAGATATTTCACCATGAAGTACTTCTAGCAGCAATGCTTAATGTTAACATAAAATGGAATAAGCCTCTTATAAATTAGAAGAAAAGTTAATTGATTAAAATTATATTATTAACTACTTTAATCACCAATTACATGCTTTATACCACCAACTGACTATTCTTTTATTTATTGATATACTTATTCAATAACTTACAAAGCAACAGACACTAATGTACCAAGATATTATAATTGAATATTGTCTCGATACTACTTCCAAATTTTAGCATATTTTGAGTTTTACTGTTCTCTGTGTCAAAAATATTCACCTACATGTACTTGAAGGCAGTGCATCTTTAGTCATGAAAACAGTGGGATTTTCTACATTACGATATTCTTGGGAACACGCTAAGCTTCTTATAGACATTCTCATATCCAATTCTCAACCTTTGAAATACTATAGTATTTTATTGTGCAAACTATTACAGGTATAGAAACATAGGCACATAGAACTTAAAAATGATCTGCCATAGGTCACACTAGCAAATGCTAGAGTCAAAATTTAAATCTAAATTAACCTAAATAAATAATCATGGTTGTACTTAGAACTACAGTTTGTCACCTCCCATCAAAACCTTTGAGATTATGTGGTGATACCCCCATGGACTCAGAGGAAAGGAACAAACTGAATGCATTCACTCATCTGTTTATGAAGCATTTACCCAATGCCTACCATGCACTACGTTAATTGTGTTTCTCAAAATATGTTGTACATGCACCAGGTATGCTCAAACGTGCCCCATGGGTTTTCTAGGTAGAGCCTCAAAAGAAGTATCGCTCATTTTCCCAGAAATTTAACATTTTAAAGGGAGAAGAATGTCCTTCCCATGTTAAAACAAAGATACATTGGGAATAAAATGTAAAATATATGTTAGTTTTAGGAACACTGGAGAGTTCTTAGAGTTCCCCCACTTTAGAGTGGCAGCTACCTTGACCTAACTCAAAACTCTGTGGTCAGCCCTGAACTGGGAACACTCTATGCCTGAAAGGAAGTCAAATGTTAGCTATTACATAAGTGTGTAGGTTCAAGGGCCGGCATATCTGGGTTTTCCTGATTGATCTGTTTTTGGTCTTCTCTCCTGCACCATTCTCCAAGCATACTAGACTTCTCTCTTCCTATAGACTCTTTCATCCTGGCTGGAAGTCTGTCCCTAGATCTTCTCATGCCTGGTCTGTCTCAACATTGAGCTTTTCAGCTTGCTTTTCACTTTTTCAAAACTTCTTTGACTCTCACATCTAAAGTAACCCTCTTTTACCATATTTACTATATTTATCACTATATTTAATTTGTTTTCCATAGCATATATACTATTGGAACATATTGATTTTGTATTTGTTTTTATTAATCGCATATCTATTAAAGGAGTTTAAGCATCCAAGAGCAGGAAACTTTTCCCCTTGTTTACGTGTTTATTGCTAATCCATGGAACATTGCCTAACATGTCAATATTTATAACATTTGTTAAATGAGTGAATGAATGTAAGCAAATCATTTACAACTTAACCTCTCTACCTCAGTTTCTACATATATTCAACGTGGAAAAGTACAGCTTTTTTCCCATGCTGTCATCATGAAGATTTACAAATTACATATAAAGTGCTTATATAAGAGTATCAAGCATATACTAAATATTTAATTAATGTGAATTCCTTTTATAACAATTATACACATAAAAAAATGTGCACAACCAGTACTTCTGTATTTCACAGAGACTGTATTGAAGATGCATGCTAAATTAAAAATATACAGATTCTTTAAACCCATTTCTTCAAGCCACAACTAAGCATTGTCAATTTATGTTGGTTTTGTACATAAGCTGCATTATTCCCAGAGTAGTGAAAATCTTAAAATTCTTCCCACATAAGAAGGCTATAAGATATAAGACAGTGGCCATCATGAATAACAGCAAGGTCATGGGCATAAAGCCGCTTCATCCTGCTAATGTTATAAACACTAATGAATTGTAGATGTGCTTGTTTATGTTTATGTATTTGGTGCAGCCCACTCACACAGAAAAAATGACAGTGAAGCTTGCCCTTTTTTATTTGAAATCACAAAGCTTTTAATTAAAGCTGCTTCATTGCTGTAGAAACTAGTCTATGGATTCAGTATAAAAAAACTTCCCTTTCTAGACTATTTTCCATGTCAATAACATCATGTTGGTGTCAAGTGGGCATTTTACCCTCATATCCTTTCTTACAAAGTATGTCTAAAAACTAGAGTGTATACGGCATAACTGCTATAAATTATTAATTACAAATTAAGGTTGATTCTTTTTCACAGCCTTAGCCACACCTAGCTTATATCTAAGCATTTCAAAAATATTGTTTGATAACCTATTATGAATTTTCTTATAGAAGCTGGAAAAATAACAATGGAAACAAAACACAAAGTCCTGTTAGTGATGTCTCCGTTTTTGTGTTGGGGAGAGTGACCAAAATGAAGTAAGATGTGCAGAACATGTAAGTTTAACTGTGTTTCAACTGTCTGATAAGTCTTAGGGCCATTTAAGAAGTTTTGGCATCTGAACAGGATGTAGCCATAGTAAGTGCCACACTATCAAACACTTGGGTTTCTAAGTAAAAGAAGCCTGTCTCTTACCATAGCCCACCAGTTGCTGTAGCTGGTATTGTTGGCTCTGTGTACTTCTCCTTCATTCAGTAGTAACCATGTCCTGCCCATCATGTTTTGAATTCCCCTTCCAACCGAACCAGCTATCCTTGTTGCTCTATTATTTCTTCTCTTCTCCATTTACTTAGCTCAATCTTCCACCTCGCCACCCCTGTGCTCTGCTGTGCATACTACCTAGTTTATTGTAAACAAACTGTCTATGTTTTTACACTAATATATTTTTTAAAGATTTTATTATTTTTCAGAGAGGCAGAGAGGGAGAGAGACATTAATGTATGGTTGCCTTTCACCTGCCTCCAGCTATGTATCTGGCTGGAGATCTGGTTTGCAACCTGGTTGTGTTGCCCTGGCTGGGAATTGAACCAGTGACCTTTGGGTTTGCAGGCCAGCAACCAGAGCCTTACACTAATATTTTTAAGCCATGAGGCAACAACTGATAAATAGAAGGCATGTGTAAACATTCAAAAATATATAAAAAGACCATTAGTATCACCCTAGTAGCACATCCCAGATATAAGATTTTTGGTATACTGTGTTTGCTTACAATCTTTCTCATATGTTTATCATTACTAGGTAAATGGCTTTTCCCAAATTGTTGATATTATTTTTTCTTTCATTGTAGAGTAAGCCAGTTAGTGTGTAACTCTGGTTATTTATTTCTCTATACACCTGCTTTACACATCTTCTCAAAGGAGGAGAAATCCAATTGAGAAAATTAGAAGTGAAAATCATAGCATGAGTAGCCCAGCCCCTTCCTCTTTTCATTCTTTTGGGTATCAGGTGGCTTCAAAAAAGTACCTCTTCTGTTCTGTTCCTACAGGCAGTAAGTCTAAAGAGAAGTGAGTACCCAGTGAGAGGCCTGTCCCAGCACTTAGCTGGAGACTGAATGGGAAACTGTTTAATTTTGGAGTATTAGAAAGCCTACTTTCCATTTTCTTCAATAGTAGTGTTGCTTTTTGTAATAAAAGTGATATGTTAGCCTGCCTTATGGATATTTTTATCTTATTTTTCAATTTATTTGGAACTTGGTGTGTGCCACTCCAATTGATACACATTCAATATTCCACTTATTCTTCATAATAATTATTTAAGGTGAGTATTATAGACCCCACTTTCCCAATGGGGTTCAGAGATGTTGAAAAATAATATCAAATTTCACCTAACTAAAATATAGTGAAGATTCAATTTTTTGCATGCAACTTCAAAAGCCAATGCTTTTCTAATTAAAATGTCAGAAATTTTACTGCCTATGTTTTTGTCTATGATTTTTATGGTTTTAAGTCTTACATTTAAGTCTTTAATACATTTTAAGTTTATTCTTATCTATGGTGTAAGAAAGTAGTCTAATTTTATTTTTTGCACATATCATTCCAACTTTTCTGACACCATTTATTGAATAGGTTGTCTTTACTCCATTGTATATTCTTGCCTTTTTTGTCAAGTATTAATTGACCATATAGGCATCGGTTTATTTCTGTTCAATTGATCTATTTGTCTACTTTTATGTCAGTTTTGACATAAAATTACTATAGCCCTGTAGTATAGTTTGATATCAGGTGGTGTAATACTTCCAACTTTGTTATTTTTTCTCAAGATTGCTGTAACTATCCTGGATTTCTGTGTGTGTGTGTGTGTGTGTGTGTGTGTCCTTACAATTTTTGGATCATTTGTTCTACTTCTGTGAACAATGTCATTGCATTTTGATAGGAATTGCTTTGGGTAGTATGGCATTTTCATGATGTTAACTCTTCCTATCTATGAGTACGGTACAAATATATGCCTCCATTTATATATTCTTTAATTTCTTTATTCAATGTCTTAACTATTAGTAGAGTACAAGTCTTTTACTCTCATGGTTAAATTTATTCCTAGGTATTTTACTTTTGATGTAATTGTAATAGGGATTGCTTTCTTAGTTTCCCTTTCAGATAGTTGATTATTGGTATATTAAATGCAACCAATTTCTAAATATTTATTTTTTATCTTACTACTTTACTTAATTAATTTATCAGTTCTAGTAGTTTTTTTTTTTGTGTGTGTGTGTATGTGGAATCTGTAGGGTAATTATTTGGTGTAAATAATGACAGTTTTACTTTTTCCTTTCAAATTTAGATGTTTTTAATTTCTTCTTATCTGATTGCTATGGCTAGGACTCCTAGTACTATGTTGAGTAAGAGTGGTGAAAGTCGACATACCTGTCTTATTCCCAATCTTAAGAAAAAACTTTTGGTTTTCCCCCTTGAGTATGATGATGTTGGCCTTGGGTTTGACATACATGGACTTTATTATATTGCAATATGCTCTCTCTATTCCCACGTTGCAGAAAGGTTTTTATCATTAATGGCTGCTAGATTTATCAAATTTTTTTTCTGTATTTTTAAATATGATCATATGATTCTCATTCTTTATTTTATGTGTTGTATCACACTGATTGATTTGCAGCTATTAAACCAAACTTCTATGCAAGGAAAAAATCCTACTTGGTCATAGTATGTAATATTTTTAATGTATTGCTGAATTTAGCTTGCTACTGTTTTATTAAAGATTTTTCATTTATGCTCATCAGGTATATTGACCTATAATTTTATGGTTTTGTAGTGTTTTAATATGATTTTGAAGTTAGGATAATGCTGGTGTCAAAAATGAGCTTGGGAGTTTTTCTTCCTCTTGAAATTTTTGGAATAGTTGAGAAGGATAGATGTTAGTATAGCTTTGAATGTTTGGTAAAATTCACCAGTGAAGCCATTCAGTTCAGGGCTTTCATTTTTTTAGGAGTTTTGTTGTTGTTGTTGTGTTTTTATTTTTGTTTTTTATTACTTATTCAATATCCTTGGTTGTACTCACTTTGTTCAGATTTTCTATTTCATCTTGATTCAGTCTTGGAAGATTATGTTTATATAAATTTGTCCATTTCATACAGATTGTTCTTAACATTTTGTTATATTCTTTGTATTTCTGTAGTATCAGTTTCCACTTTTTTTTCATTTCTGATTTTATTTATTTGGGTCCTTTTTCTTTTTTCTTGGTGAGTCTGATTAAATATTTATTAACCTTGTTTATCTTTTCAAAGGACAAATTCTTGGTTTAGTTAGTCTTTTCTATATTTTTAGATTCTATTTTATTTATTTCTGCTCTAATCTTTATTATTTTCTTTCTTCTACTCACTTTGGGCTTTGTTTGTTTTTCTTTTTTCTAGTTCCTTTAGGTATAAGATTAGATTGTTTATTTGAATTATTTATTTATTTGAGGTAGCCTGTATTGCTATGAATTTTCCTCTTAGGATTGTTTTTGCACTGTCTCATAGATTTTGGGTGGTTGTGTTTTAATGTTCATTTGTTTAAGATATCTTTCAATTTCTTCCTTGATCTCATTTTCAACTCAGTTATTGTTTAGTAACATGTTATTTAGCCTCCATGTGTTTTTCAGTTTTTTGCTTGTAATTGCAGAAGATGCTTGATATGGTTTCAATCTTTTTTAATTTATTGAGACTTATTTGGTGGTCTAGCATGTGGTCTACTCTATAAAATGGTCTTCTGCATTTGAAAAATGTATATTGTTTTGCTTTACTATGGAATGCTCTAGAAATATCTATTAAATCCACTTGGATTTAATGTGTCATTTAAGGCTTTGTTTCCTTATTGATTTTCTGGTTAAACAATATATCCATTGATTGCTCAATGAACACAAGGGAACTGTTCTGGTCTGCATCTTTGTGAGCTGAATGCACACTCCAGCAACCATGTCTAGGGGACCTGCAGTTGGCATTGATCTTGGCACCACCTACTCATGTGTGGGTGTCTTCCAGAATGGAAAAGCGGAAATAATTGCCAACGATCAGGGAAAACAAACCACCGCAAGTTACGTTGCCTTCACTGATAACTAAACAATTGATTGGTGATGCTGCAAAGAATCAGGTTGCAATGAATCCTACCAACACGGTTTTTGATACCAAACTCTTAATTGGACACAGATTTGATGATGACATTGTCCAGCCTGACATGAAGCATTGGCCTTTCATGGTGGTGAATGATGTTGGAAGGCCCAAGATCCAAGCAGAGATAGAAGGGAGAGACAAAAATGTTTCTATACAGAGGAGGTATCATCTAATGGTTTTAACAAAGATGAAGGAAACTGCAGAGGCCTACCTTGGAAAGACTATTACCAATACCATGGTCACAGTACCTGCTTACTTCAGTGATTCTCAGAGTTAGGCTAACAAAGATGTTAACTATTGCAATGTACTTAGAATCATCAATGAACCAACTACTGCTGTTATTGCTTACATCTTAGACAAAAAGGTTGGAGCTGAAAGAAACGTGCTGATCTTTTACTCGGGAGGTGGCACTTTCCATGTGTCAATTCTCACCATGTGTCCTGGTTGGGGGGCTTCTACCCATGTCCCCAAGATTCAGAAACTCCTGCAGGACTTCTTCAATGGAAAAGACTGAATAAGAGCTCTTCCTGAGGCTGTTGCTTATAATGCAGCTGTCCAGGCAGCCATCCTTTCTGGGGACAAATCTAAAAATGTCCAAGATGTGCTGTTGTTGGATGTTGTTCCTCTCTCCCTTAGCATTGAGACAGCTGGTGGAGTCATGACTGTCCTCATCAAGTGCAATACAACCATTCCTACCCAGCAGACACAGACCTTCACCACCTACTTTAACAAGCAGCCTAGGGTGCTCATTCAGGTTTATGAAGGTGAATATGCCATGACCAAGGATAACAACCTGCTTAGTAAGTTTGAACTCATAGGCATACTTCCTGCACCTCATGGTGTTCCTCAGATTGAAGTCACTTTTGATATTGATGCCAATGGCATCCTTAACATCTCTGCTGTGAATAAGAGTACAGGAAAAGAAAAGATTACTATCACTAATGACAAGGGTCACTGTCACTTGAGCAAGGAAACCATTGAGCGCATCATCCAGGAAACTGAGAAGTACAAAGCTAATGATGAGAAGCAGTGGGACAAGGTGTCTTCCAAGAACTCACCTGAGTCCTTTGCATTCAACATGAAAGCACCTTTGAAGATGAAAATCTTCAGGGCAAGATCAATGATGAGGACAAACAAAAAATTCTTGACAAGTGCAATGAAATTATCAACTGGCTTGATAAGAATCAGACTGCAGAAAAGGAAGAATTTGAACATCAGCAGAAAGAGCCTGAGAAAGTCTGCAAACTCAATTATCACTAAGCTGGGATGTGAGGGCGATCTGGCTGCAACATGTCACCCCATTGATCGCCAGGGGTGATTCGGCTGATCTGGCTGGCTAGGTGGGTGTCCCCTTCCTCACTCACCGATCCATGTGCATCCCTCCTGAAGCTGCATGCTCGGTCAAAGAGAACGACCTTCCCAACTAGAGGAGAGGACCGATCTTTGGTCAAGGGTATACAAGTAGCTGCGCTTCCCTGCTAGAACCTCCAAACAAGCTCTCAATTATCACTAAGCTGTATCAGAATGCAGGAGGTATGCCAGGAGAAATGCCTGGAGGCTTTCCTGGGGATGGACCCCCTCCATTGGGGATGTTTGCTCTGGACTCACCATTGAAGAGGTTGATTAAGTCAACCTCTTATATAGATTTAGCATTGTTCCACACAAAATATTGAAGGACCCAATTTTGTAGCAAATCCCATAGCAGTTTTAAAAGTTGAGCCACTGTATAATAAAACTGAGTATTCTTGATACTTGAATATGGATTATGGGCATAAGGAAAGAAAACAATGTACTTTATAAGTACTGTGTTTGAAGGTGGAAAATGCAATTTCTTAAATAAAACTATTTAAAATTGGCACTATAAAAAAAAGGTATATCCATTGATGGCAATGGGGTATTAAAGTCCCCTACTCTGATTCTTCTGTTGATTTCTCCCTTTATGTGCATCAATTAAGTTATTTTTAATTAACCACTAATTTAATCAATAAATATATCCAGCTAGGTCAGTAATAAGAAGCACTGGTATCATCAATTTTTCACCACCTTCATGTTGAAAGGCCAACAAATGGCATTGATTGTATTATTTCAATGTCACAATATTTAAGTAGCTTTCCACGTTTTATTGTTATTAACTAGGTTTTAAAAAATATTTTATTTATTATTTGTAGAGAGAAGGGAAGGGAGAGAGGCAGAGAAGGAGAGAGACATCCATGTATGGTTGCCTTTCACCTGTCTCCAGCTACAGACCTGGATGGAGACCTGGCCTGCAACCTGGTTTTGTGCCTTGGGTGGGAACTGAACCAGTGACCTTTGGGTTTGCATACTGGCACCTTATCCCCTGTGCCACTGGCCAGGGCTTCATTAACTATTTTTTAATGTGTACATGTATCATTTCTTCCTCAAGATGTGAATTCTTAGTAATTTTTAAAATCTTCCATAACATACATAAAATGTTAGTTTGGAACAAGTATAAGTAGAACAAATAAGAAGTCACTATAAGTGACAGGGAACTAATGACTTCTGAAACTGGGTTGTGTCATAAGCATTCTCTGCTCAAATGCTTTTCTGCTCCCAGGAACCTGTTTTAAGGCCAAAACTGCTCTCCCTTCCTAATCTGAGAACAGCAATGAGAGGATTAAATAGCTCAATTATTTATGTGTAATTTTACCCATAATTTTAAGTAAGCCAAATTCTGCTTTTTGGAATGTATAAGACAGGATATATTTTTATTAACTCATAGTACTGCAGACAATCAAACTTTCATTGTCACATCTCATTCATGGAAGCCTGAAACAATTTCTCCTGAGGAAAAACAAGAGTGTTAGATTGCTAGAAAAAAAAAATTGAATGATACTAGGAATTATTGTGAATAGTGGTCACCTCAGAGAATTGTAAGAGCTCAGGAAGTTCATCTATGCACTCCTGTTTTAAACAGTTTATAACAGTAGCTGTATTATAACCTAAATAACTTTTGAAGTCTACTGGCATGCTCTCAGTTTCTCATCATAAATTCTCCTGTTTGCTTAAGCTAGTTTCACTTGAAACCAATGAGTTCTAAGATTATAGTAACCAATTCAGATATTAAATCTTTTATTGAAAGATATATTCCCTTTTTGAACATTAAGTCTCTGGCTCTGGAAGAGAGGCAGAATGTACACTTGCATAAAAAGTTAAGCTTCTCTGATGAGCTCCGGGGCTACATTGCCAAATGATATACTAAGCAACTAGAACCTGCAAGCTCTTTTCATGGCGCAGGTGGCTTTTCCACTACAGGTCGATTAGACAATGAAAAATCACTTCTCAGAATTAATTCAATACACTCCATTGGTCTTATGTGGATTTCAGGAAAATCTTTGAGATATATAATCATATGCCTTGAACAAAAGGGTCCAGTGATTTGTCTTCAGCTGCTAGGGCTCTTAATTCATTCAGTTCAATTTATTTTAAGCCTGAATGTGTATGTACTCCTGTGTGACTGGTTAAAGAACCAAGAAAAAGGTAACTTCCCTTGGGAAATTTGTATGATTTTAATCTACATTTCTCCATTGAAATAAATCAATTTATATTTATGTTACTTCACTCCTTTACCTTCATTGACTAAATCATATTTTGGAGTCATAGTCTTTAAATTTCAGGTGATACTGCCCAGGCAAGTAAAAGCCATCTGACTGGTTCAGTGATTCAGGGAAAAATCATTTCTTTTCTAAACTGAGAAGTTTCAAGAGAAAAAAAAAAAGAAGAAGAAGAAGAACAACAACAACAAAGGAACGGAAAGGAAGAAAAAGAAAAGAAAAACATACATGACTATAAATGAACCAGATTCTTGAAGCCATTTTGCATCTCAGACAGCTATAATTCTATGACCCCAAAGGAAAAATATAAAAACCAAAAAGAAAACCTTCATCTGAATGAAAAACAAAACAAACAAACAAACAAAAAAAGCCCATTGACTGAAGATAAATGATTCATGAAATATATTTCCTATTTCTGCCTTTAAATCTTGTCTTTAGGAAAAATCTTTTTGGAATGAGAAATTAGACTCAGAAAATTTTCTCCATGTATGTTGATGTCTTCCTTTGTTTTCTTTTTTGGTTCACTACAATTGGGTTTTTCAGTTAACTTCCCCAAGAAGTAGCTTAAACAACAATAAAAGGATGCAACAGTTTGGCTTTGGAGTTGGCTTGGTTTCATTTCAAAAAGCTGTGTGATATTAGGCAAACAATTAGAAAATTCAGGTGTCTTATCTATAGAGTGAGAAAAATAGTACTTATCTCTTAGGGCTGCTGTAAGAATTAAAGGATAAATGAAACAATTGTAATATAACAACAATAAACTAATTTTTAAAAGAATTAAAGAAAACAATGCTTGCAGTTCTAACCGATTTTATGAATATAAATTCATTAATCCATTAAGCAAGTACTGAGTAAGCCTATGTGTCAGTCACTGCTCTGGGCTTTGGAGATGCAGCACCAATGAGCAACAGATAAACTCCTTCCCTAAGAGAGTTTGCTTACTAGTGAGAGACATAAACATCACAAGTGAACAATTAAATGTACTATAATATTTAAAAGTAAACTTTACTGTAAATAAAAATATTTATTTGAGTAGAGCTCTTTAATCAAAAGCCATATATTAATAACATATTCTAGCTAGAAAGAATTACCAGGCTTTGATGACAGAATACAATGATCCAATAGGATCACTTATGATCTTGTTTCATTGACTAACTAGACTTGGAATAAAGAAATTTGAAGAGTACAGTGGAAGTCAAACTATTAGGAGTTTCAAATATTGTGAATTTTGAAATCTCTGTTAAAATGAGCAAGCCAACAACAATAGGCAAATTTGGACTTGATACAGTTGTTAATTCTAGATTTGGGTTTTTTTGTTTGTTTGTTTGTTTTTTGTTTTATTCACTGTATGGTTGCCTTTCACCTGCCTCCAGCCAAGAACCTGGCTGGAGACCTGGCTTGCAACCTGGTTCTGTACCTTGGCTGGGGAATTGAACCAGCGACCTTTGGGTTCGCAGGCTTGTGCCTTACTCACTGTGCCACCAGCCAGGGTGTTAGATTTGGTATTTTTTTGAAGTTAAGGAAATAACAGTGCAATTGGCCAATAGTTCTGAAATTAATCAACACTGTTCTTCCCTGAAATAACATAAGGAGCATTTATAATAATAAGTATAAATATATATAATTAATAATTATAATTATTAATATACTATATTACTATTTATTAAAAACTATGTATCACATTTTTTGCAAGACCCTTTAAAAGCAAAATGTCACTGAATTCTTAAAACACTATGTTTTATTTGCCATTATCATTTTCAATTTACAGATGAAGAAACCAAGCCTTAAAGAAGTTCAATATCTTCCCCAAGGGCTCAGAATTGGTAGAGATGAATGTCAAATGCTATTATATTAATTTCAGATCTCTAAAGTGCTTTGCTAATGCCTCTGTTCTTACTGGATTATGACCTTTTTAAATATTACATATTTTAAATAATATCATTTTTTCATCATTCTATTGTATTAGACATCTTATGTATCATGTCTCCCTTAATTACCTGCAAAAATATGAGATATGTATTAAAAAGCTATTGGTAGATAACACAACATCTCAAAAGTCAATGGCAAATAATAATATGTTTTCTCTTTTTCTTGTTTGTGGGTTTTCAGGTTAGGCTGGGAATCAGCTGATTTAGTTTGAACTCAGTTGGGGTTGGCTCCAAGCCAAACAGTAGACTATCTACATGCCTTTCATTCTTTTTGGACTACTTGGCTAACTTGAGTATATGTCATGATTATGACAAAAGCACAAGAAAGAAAGTCCATTTATGCAAGCATATGTTAAGCCTTTGTTCTCTTCAGGCCCAATAAAATTCCTTTAGCCAAATTAAGTTACTTGGTGAAGGCCAACATCAATGGAGTAGGGAAATACATTTGGCTTCAGTGGGACCAACCACAAAGGCACATGACAAAGAAAGTAGATACTAAGAATA
This sequence comes from Noctilio leporinus, assembly GCA_004026585.1. Lineage (NCBI taxonomy): Eukaryota > Metazoa > Chordata > Mammalia > Chiroptera > Noctilionidae > Noctilio > Noctilio leporinus. Next base: position 8,782 of record PVIW01005537.1, on the reverse strand, counting down.
CAAAGATTTGGTGGAAATAATGGAATGCACCACAGATACCTATAGCAGTGTAACAGATAAAGAGAGACTTAGTGGCTTAACAAACTTGACTCTGCTTAGCTAGTTCTTAACTGAAACAGTATGCTTTTTCTGCCTAGTCTCAAATAAGAAAGGGCTTTCCAGTAGCTGGAGATGTTAAAGAAGGAAAATGAAGGAGCTTGAGAGAGCTTATGGTATACACTTCTAATATTTCTCTCTGTCCTTTGCAATATCTAATCTTGTTCCCTATCTATAATGCATGGCTAATAACCATATGATGATCAAGAAGTAGCCATCAAAGACTCCAATTAAACCAAAGGCAAGTGCACAAAAGTGATCATGTTGGAAGGAACATTTTTATAGGCTCATTTTCTATACTAATGGAGTTTGTATAAAAGGAATTCTAATGAGTAACACAAAAGAAGAGGTGGCCATTGAACAAAGATATATATATTTTTATGAAGAGGAATGATTAAAATGAAATACTGGCTTTCCTTAAGTAGGATTATTAATACAAGCAATTTAGCAAACCCATTATTCTCAGAATTATTACTAGGAACCAAATGCACAAACAAAAAACCCCAGATAAACCATAATTATAGTCTCATGCTGTCCAAAAGGGGGCAAATTTGGACTTTCATTTCTAATCCTCCTAAAGATGTAAATCTTGGGCTTGCACTCTTGCTAGGTAGTTTTCAGCATAATTAATGCCAAGGAATAAAATGTCGCAGTACAGGTACAATTCTTCTACAACTGAATGAGATCATTTGAGTTCATTGAAACTAATAAAGACATCTCGAAAATATTAACTCTTTAAAGGAAGGTGAGAAGCCAGCAATGGCATATGAGGAATGCAATTCAACAACCACAATATGAACTAACAGTTCTAGAAAGCTTACTATGTAATAGCTGATGATACTGCACTATTATAATCTGCATTACCACATCCAGCCCTAGGATACTGCACTATTATAATATGCATTACCACATCCAGCCAAGGACAGTTCCTTGCTGTCCATACAGAAAGGAACAGAATAAGCATGGTCACAATCCTTATAGGGCTATAATTTAACCAAATAATCACAAAAATAAGCATAACACTGCAACGCTGGCAAGTGCTATATAGATAAATTTAATCAATAATTTTACTTGGCTAAAGAGTTCACAAAAAAACTTCTCTGAGAAAGTAGCTTAAGTTGAGATCTGAAGGACATGAATCATTTAATTATGGGAGAAGAGAACATTTGGTCAAAGGGAACAAACAGCACATATATGCAAAGGTAAGGCCAAGGAGAGGAAGAGCCCTGGCCTCTGGAACGCAGAATGAAGAAAAGCAGAAAAAGATGAGGCTGGTGAAAAGATGGTGTCCAGACTTTGCGCAACCCAGCAGATAGAACAAAAGCATTGTCTTTATTCTAAGTACAATGGGAAGCCATTTAAAGAAGCCAGAGGAAAAGAACAATGAGCAGATAGACATCAGATTTTTAAACTGTCTAGCTGCTAGGTGGAGATAAGATTGGATAGAAAGTGGGTAAAATGAATGCAGATTGACTACTTCAATAACTATTGCAGCTGTCTAATCAAGAAATGATTATATTCATAGGTGAAACTGGCAAAGATGGAAGCACAAGTAAATGTGGCACTCAAATCCTCCCACGTCAGAATTACAACTAAGCTACAGAACAGCCATCATTTGGGACTTCTTGAAACCTGGCTGAATGAAGGTCCACAACAAGGGATTGAAAGAAGTCACATCGAGACTGGTTGAAGGGACAGAGACATGGAACAGGTGGGGTCCCACACGCATGTGTGCTGGATCAAAATCTGGAGGGATATCTCAACTGCTGAGGTACCCCATCCCCATCCCCTCATCCTAGGATTTCACTGCCAGGAAGAGAAGTCTCCATACCTTCTGGCTGTAAAAATCAGCTGGAATTATGGCTGAGTAAAACAGAGGGATTTTTGAGTCCCAAAAATCTTTCTTGAAAGGGCCCAGTGTGCACAGGCTCACTCCCTCTGAGCACCAGTGCTAAACACTTGGGACATATAATGAGGAAATGAGTTTCCTGGTATTGGGGTGAGAGCTGGAGGGGTAGCTTTCTCTAAGACAGAATGCAACAATATGGATGGACCTAGAAGGTACTGTGCTAGGTGAAATAAGTTAGAGGAATACAAATACCATATAATATCACTTATATGTGAAATCTAAAAACCCAAATAAATACAAGCAGAACAGAAACACACCCATAGATACAGAGAACATTTTTGATGCCAGATGGTTTGGAAGGATGGGTAAAAATGGTAAAGGGAAAAAGATGTGCAAATAGTTAGTTATAGAATAGTCATGGGGATGTAAAGTACAGCATAGGGACTATAGTAAATAATATTGTAATAATGTATAGTGTCAGATGGGTACTAGATTTATCAGTGTTATCATTTTGTTAAACAATGTCTAACCACTGGGTTATATATCTGAGATCAATATTTTATGTCATTTGTAGTAAAAATAAGATGTAATTATTTAAAGTAAAAAAAGAAAGGATTATAGCTTAGACTATTGTGATGGCAGTGGGAATAAAAAGAAACATCATATTTTGAAATTCTAAGACATACTTAAAAAAACTAATATATCTGTTACCAGAATGCTTCTAATAGTTTCTGTGCTGTATTGACTGTCCAACTGTCTTTGCCTGAATGGGAATTTGCCAAATCTGAAAGATAACAGAGCAACACTCATAGAAATGATATTCAGCCAAAATTTATGATGGCACAGGTGACAAAATTGTGTGAAATAAAAACCTGATTCTCTAGAACTCTCAATTGATGTGTCAAATGCATGCATTGGCAGCATTTTTTTTTTATGAATATGTAATGTGCATTTTACAATTGATAGGATTTTACATACAATGAAATATGACAAAAGGATATTATGAGATTAAACCAACAGACTAGTTAGGTATTGATTATGGGAAATATAGGAGAACAATGACTCTCAAGTTCCTGGTTTGGTAAAGTAATTGAATGGTAATGTTATTCACCCAAACAAGGAGACATCTAGGAGAGCATAAGGGTTAAAAGTGTGAATTCAACACTGGCTATACTGAATTTAAGATATCCTTGAGACATAAAATAAATATATATATATATGAGATCATTTAAAATACTGATCTAACTCAGAAGTAAATATTATCTTATAGAACAAAAGGTTAAAACCATACCAATATTATTTCCATTTAACTGGTAAGCTGCTTGAAATATGAGAAATTAGAAAAACTGTCAAAGGCCATGTAATTTATTTATAGGTTTCAGAGACTGGGTAGGTCTGATTGCAGTGCCTGACAGGCTAAGTAAAACACACATGTAATAAAACGTGGACTAACAAATCATCAGAGGGTAAATAATTGATTTACTAAACTTTTATATATGGGAATATATAGGAATTTACTAAACTTTTTATCTCAAAAGTAATTAAAAAATGTAAACTAAAATGATAATGGAGTACTATAACACCTTTCATATTACTGAAGACAGAATAATAAATTAACTTATGAATTTAATGAAGTATCAGAAACTGCATATTGATAATTTTTATAATTTAAGAGAAAGCTAATTAACATTTCTAAAAGGTTTTATTCATTAGTTTTATTTATTTATTTATAATTTTTATTTCTTTATTTCTTCATTTATTAAAAGAATTTATTCATTATTTTCAGAGAAAAGGGCAGGTGGAAGGAAGAAAGGGAGAGAGGCATCAATGTATGGTTGCCTTTCACCTGTCTCTAGCTGGGGACCTGGCTGGAGACCTGACTTGCAACCTGGTTATATGCCCTGGCTGGGGAATCGAATCAATAAACTTTGGGTTCGCAGGTCAGTGCCTATCCACTAAGCCACCATCCAGGACTAATGAACATCTAAGAACAATAAAAATAAAATAAATGTGACAAAAGGAACACATGGGTCAAACTTATGTAAATAATTATTAATTATAAATAAACAGCTAGTACTTTTGCCATTTTCTAGCCTTGGATAGCATTCTACATTTTTTTCTTTTTTCTTTTGTCTTTTCCTTTCTTTTCCTTTTTCTTCTCTTATTTTTTCATTTCTTCTTTTCTTTTTGAGAAGGAATGAACAATAAGAAGACAGCACTAGCTTTCTTTTACTACAGTTTTTTCATAACCACTGTTCTTGGCTCATGTTCAGGATCCTGGGACCAATATCTAATTCAGACACCTTTAACTATCCCTCATGTCAAGAGCCAGTTGAGATGACATCAATCAATGCCCAACATAGACATTGTCATCCAGTGAGCTTCAGCCTGTCTGAACAGATGGGGCTTAAATCTCTGGACTCATTATTTATCTTCCAATCTCTTCCTCTTCTCTGGCAAAACACTTGGGCACAGTTACAGTTAAATACCAAATGGCCTGCATTTTGGTTCACAGATTGCACATTGTCCTTTTCTTTCTTTTGGAACATGGTTTTAGTCACTTATCTTTACAAAAATGGTACAAGATTGGCATCACTAATCCAAGTCACTAAATGATATGCTAAGGGGTAATCTTTTGCAATTTTGAATTTTATCTGGAATTCATGAATAAAGAGTCTTTGGCTTGAAAGCCATGGGGTGTGAACCTTGTCTCCATCCTAAATGGCTGAAATAAACTAGAATACTGATTTCTGGTTTTCTGTGATCACTTTTTGTTGAAGTGGGAAAGGACAGTTAGTTCAAATTATTGAAGATCTCATAACATATAGAAAGGTGACCATGGTTTGCTAAACAAAAGTTGTTGGAAACTATAATTTAAGTGTACAGATAGGATAATCATTAGGTAAAATTACTTTGTTCATTCCTTTCATTATTATGAAACTAACATCTTTTTTATGAAGCATTTTATTTTATTATTTCTCTCACATTTGAAGTTAACTCAATGACACTCTCCTTGAAGTATAAATAGTTATACTGGGCTCCCAATAATATTTATTAGTAGATGTATGCTGAAAATAAAAATAATAGACTAAAAAAGTGGCTGATTATTTTTATGAAACAATGCTATACATATTTTACCTAAGATATTTGACAGAGTGTTAAAAATGGCACTGCTATGCAGAGAAATATTATCAACTGAAAGTTGCAAACCAGTGACATACATGGTGAATTCAAATTTCAGATGACATTTGTCAATTACAAAGTTCATCTATATTGCTATTTTAAAATTTAGTTACCACAATAAAAACATGGAAGAATTTCAAATAAAATTATAAAACATTTGCTATGGAAGCAACCAAGCTTTTTTGACTCATGTTAAGCTAAGCTCATATAATATTTATGAATTAATAAAAAATTTTACAGTATTAGCTATTTTTAAAAAACCTTTCTATTTTTCAAGTATATTAATATAATTTTTTCTCTTAATTTACCCTCCTAAATGATTTTGTTTTTATTCCTATCTAATCTCTTACCGTAAATACCAAGTTCCTTCATTTTTTATCACCTAAGACTATGTATTTTTCCATATATACTTTTGTATATCCTATATATGATTTGCTATATAGTATTAACCTGCTTCTTGCGTTATAGATAATTTAAAACTTGTTTTGTATTTTTAATCTAATTTACTTTCTAGTGTCTCAAATTGCTAAGATTTTTAACAAATTATTTCTTTTTCTGTTTTAATATAATTATGTTTTATTGATTTGCTATTACAGTCGTTCCAATTTTTCCCCCTTTCCCTCTCTCTAACCCCCACTCCTTCAGGTAATCCCCACACCATTGCTCATGTTCATGGGTCATTTAATCATGTTCTTTGGTTATTCCATTTCCTATACTGTACTTTACATCCCCATGGGTATTCTGTAACTACCTATTTGTATTTCATAATGCCCTTATCTCTTCACCCATTTCCCTACCCTCTCCGATCTGGCAGCCATCAATTCTTCTCCATATCCATGTTTCTGTTTCTGTTTTTCATGTTTATTTTGTTTTTTAGATTCAGTTGTTGAGAGATATGAATTTATTGCCATTTTACTGTTCATAATTTTGATCTTTTTTCTAAAATGCCCCTGTAATATTTCATATGATAATGGTTTGGTGATAATGAATTGCTTTAGTTTTTCTTGTCTGGGAAGCTCTTTATATGCCCTTCAATTCTAAATGATAGTTTTGTTAGGTAGAGCAGTCTTTAGGTCCCTGCTTTACATGACTTTAAATATATCTTGCCAACCCTTTTAGCCTACAAAGTTTCTTTTAAGAAAACACCTGATAGTCTTATGGAAACTACTTTGTAGATAAGTAATTTTTCTCTTGCTGCTTTTAAGATTCTCTCTTTATCTTTAACCTTTGGCATATTAAATATGATATGTCCTGAAGTGGCCTCTTTACCTCCATCTTGTTTGGGACTCTGTGCTTCCTAGATTTACATGTCTATTTTCTTCACCAAATTAGGGAACTTTTTTTTCATTATTTTTAAAATTCTTTTTCTTCTTGTTCTGGTTGGTTGTTTTTTGCTTTGTTATGTTCTAAATCATTGATTTGATTCTTGGTTTTATCTACTCTACTGTTCTTTCCCTATAAAGTATTTTTATTTCAATTAGTGTAGCCTTCACTTCTGACTGGATCTTTTTTATGCTGCAGAGGTCCTCACTAAATCCCTTGAATATCTTTATAACCAGTATTTTGAACTCTACATCTGATAGATTGCTTAACTCCATTTTGTTTAGTTCTTTGTTTTAGGAGTTTTGACCATTTTGTTTAGTTTTATGTTTAAGGAGTTTTGATCTGTTCTTTCATTTGGTCCATGTTTCTTTGTCTCCTCATATTGGCAGCCTCCCTGTGTTCCTTTCTATGTATTAGGCAGAGTGCTAAGACTACCTGTCTTGATAACTGGCCTAATATAGTAGATGTTCTGTAGGGTCCCGTGGCACAGCCTCCCCTATCACCCAAGATGGGTACTCTGGGTGCTCTTCATGTGGACTGAATATATCCTCCTCTTATAGTTAAAATTTGTTTTCTGTTGACAGATCAATGGGAGAAATTTATCCAGACCAGTCAGCTTCAAAAACTGGCTATGACCACTGACCTACAACTTCTGCCCTCTATGGGGGATCAGCTCATAGTCAGGGTAGTGGTGCTCTGATATGGTCCGTAGCTGGTGTTTCCCAGGTGGTACAGGCCAAGGTGAGCCCCAACCTGTGTTTTGTCCAGGGCTCCCTGCCTGAGCTATAAGCAATCTGAGATGCTGCTATTTGTGCTGGATTTGGAGACTCCTAAGTGAAGTCAAGCTGTGAGTCTAGGCTGGCTGCTGCTAGTGTTGGGCCTGGAGCTCCCTGAGGCAGCTGCTGCTTGTTTTAAGAGGATTTAGGAAGTTGTGAAGTCTGAGCCAAGACCAGCCATTCATTTGGAAAAGTCACAGTTTGGTGGGTGCATAAATTGGGTGGGACAGAGTCTCAGGGGATCTCCAGGATGGGGCAAATAGTGTTAGCCAGATTGAGGAAGTCTCAAAAAGTCACCAGCCTGCTGGCTCTGTGGCTCTGTGAAAGGAGGTTTCAGCAAAGGGACAATGTCCTCTACCTGCCTTTCTATCTTAGAGAAAGCTATCCTCCATCTCCCACCTTGATGCCAGACACTTCAGTCCCTCCCTGTATGTTACTGGTGACTTTTAAGCTGCTACCCTGGTGCTAGAGCTCAGAGGAAGTGAGTCTGAGTAAGTCCTGTGTGTGGGTAATTAAGGGGAACTACTTGTGATTCCAGAAGTTTCTTCTACTGATTCATTCCCCCTGGTCTTTGCAGCCAGAAGTTACAGGGACTTATCTTCCTGGCACTGGAACCTTTGACTAGGAGACCTGACGTAGGGCTTGAACTCTTTGCTCCCAAGATAGCCCTCCCTAATTTTTATCTACCATATATGATTGTGGGACCAGTCCTTTCTATGTTTCTCCCCCTCCTACAAGTCTGGATTGATGTGGTTTCTTTAATTCTATAGTTGTCAGACTTCAATTCCACTTGATTTCTGATGGTCCTGAACAATACTTGTTCTATATCAAGTATTAGTTGTAACTTTGATGTGGTTGTGTAAAGAGGTGATTTGTGTTTACCTATGCTATTATCTTGACTGGAAGATCCTATCCAAATTATTTATTTCTAATTAGATTGGATCATAATCATAAAATATGCCTTGATATGAAAGAATGCTCAACATCACTAGTCATCAGAGAGATGCAAATTAAAACCACAATAAGATACCACCTCACACCTGTCAGAATGGCAATCATCAGCAAATCAACAAACAACAAGTGTTGGCGAGGTTGCGGGGCAAAGGGAACCCTCGTACGCTGTTGGTGGGAATGTAGGCTGGTGTAGCCACTGTGGAAAACAGTATGGGGTTTCCTTAAAAAACTAAAAATGGAACTGCCTTTTGATCCAGCAATTCCACTACTTGGACTATACCCAAAGAATCCTGAAACACCAATTCATAAGAACTTGTGCACACCTATGTTCATAGTAGCACTATTTACAATAACCAAGTGCTGGAAACAGCCTAAGTGCCCATCAGTGGATGATTGGATCAGAAAACTTTGGTACATTTACACAATGGAATTCTATATAGCAGAAAGAAAGAAGGAACTTGAACCCTTTGCAACAACATGGATGGAACTGGAGAGTATTATGCTTAGTGAAATAAGCCAGTCAGTGAAGGACAAATATCATATGATCTCACCCATTACGGGACAATAATGAGCAAAACTAACAACAAGCAAAACAGAACCA